>UELU01146090.1:85023-124452 GCA_900490025.1 Megastigmus dorsalis
ATAAGTCGTCTTTTTGTGGACGGAGGGCATCTCTCGATGTTCCAGGCTCCTCCGCTTCCACAGCCTCGACGTAAGCCTTGACGAGCTCGGCCCAGAGATCACAGCTGCTCTGTACGAGGATCGCACTCAAGTCGAGAAAACTCGGTCCATGTCTGATTCTATGCCATTCTAGCACTCGTACTTCTAACTGTTCCTCATTGCTCTCCTCGTCCTTGACCTTCCTGAACCAGAGATTTTCGCGGAGTAGCAGTCCTTGGCAGATTGTACCCGACTCCCCGAAATCGTTGTTCACTAAACTAGTCCTTAAACTTTCGTATAGACCTTCGCCCAACATTAAGTCCTTCAGCTTCTTCAGATTCTTTTCATCACAGTTTAGGACGAATTGAGCCCAAAATCTAAAAGCGTCAACATATCCAGCATTTCAAAGGTTTATCTCAACACCGGTAAATAAATAAGATATATATATTTAAAAAGAAATCTTGATTTACCTTAACCCATTAAATCCTGAGACAAATCTAGGCTAGATAGCTTCAAACTAACTATTGGATTGGTGGCATAGCCGAAAGAAAAGTACCGGTATTTTTTCTTTTATCATTTGCAATTGTTTATAAAAAATTATTTAAACAAATAGATAAAAAAAATTGTAATTTTGAAAAACTAAAAGCAGCAATCGATTCTACGGGAAAAATCTCGAAGAAAACCTGTGTGACGTTTTTTTGTCAAACTTCAAATTGGTAGTGTAACAATGGTATAAAGAAATACGAATTTACGAAATCTAAATTTGAAGTGTTGTAGTTCGAAAATTTAAAACCGCGTGTAATGCATTTATGTATACCGTATGTATATACTATATCTATAGATCTATAGATATACTATATAGATCTACTGTATATATATTTATACCGTATAAATAATTATATTATATCTATATATATCGTATAATTTTTTTTTAAACAATTGCAAATGTTAAAAGAAAAAATACGGGTACTTTTTTTTCGGCTATGTCACCAATCCAATAGTTAGTTTGATGCTATCTAGCCTAGATTCGGCTCAGGATTTAATGGGTTAATACCCGCCTGTGACTTCGTTGTTTTATCATCTATCTTGTTGACGTGTTTCGATACAGGTGTGCACCTATAACATCAATCGCGCGCGAATCTCTAAGAACTATAATGTGCAAGTGATTAGTTTTCTTGGTGATTAATTTTATAACCGACAAGTTCTGATAATGGGACATCGATAGATAATATGATAATATAATAACGAAATCACAGATGGATATTAAGGTAAATCAAGATTTTTTATCATAGTGACTTGGACACCAAACCAGACTATGTTTTAAAAAAAAATTTACTCTTAATTTTCTAGACATCAAATAATGGATAAGAAATTTCGCGTCTGCGGTAGAAACTTTAAAAATTCGCGGTATGCACACACGCCTGTCAATACGCATGCGCCCAACTCCCACAACTGCGCTGTATATAGTTATAATCATGCAGGTGATACAGGTAAAGTCCGTATTTACCGATTTGTTAAGAATATCGATCAATAGATGCCACACTTTTAATTTCTTTTAGCGGATAATAAGACATGTAAAAATATTTAGTCTATGATGTAGGAAAAATTAGTCGATTGTTGATGCAGCAAGTTTCTTTATGCCGTTTTTCACCCCGGATTAATTTATTTATTTTGCGATAATTGTGAAATTTTCAATTTAAGATAAAACTGCAAGAGCGATTTAACAATCAATTTTAATTTTTATTTTTACATTTATCAATTACGAATTTACGTGATGTAATTTTTAAATAAAATATTCCTTAAAATAGCCTCTTTTATACAGCTCACCTATCCAATTTTTCGTTATTGGTCTTTTGCACCGATTCGGCAAATGTAATCTCTTGAAATTTGGCGATGAACTCCCGAAAAACAGTAAATTTGTTTCTCTTCAACCACATTCCTCTGCCATGGAATGTCCCGAGGAGCTTGGCAACTTGATTCGCTTCATCGGCGTTCAAATCCCTATCCAGCACTTGCTCGAAGCCCTGCCTCTCCAAGTCCTCGACAACGACGATCGGCCGGCCGTACCTTCCCATATCCGCTGCGTAAAACTTTGGAAAACAATCGACTCCGTACTGGGCGATCGCCTTGTTGCAGAGAATCTCCTCGTTGAGGAAAGCATCGTAAGCGAGCGCGAGACCGGCGTGGCCCGACGATAAACAGTCCTCCGGGAGTAGCTTGACGATCACATGAAAGATTTGCGGCTCGCCCGAGAACTGAATCGTAACCGTGGCGCGATAAAGAGCCGAGCCCCGAGCCGCGAGCCTGCTCCAACGTCCCGATGACTTCTCGACCGCGACGGACTCGAGCTCGACAAACTCGCGGGAATCCCGCTCGCAAAAGCACCGGTTGTGCACCATTTCGGGCACAAGCTCGTCTTTTATGAAGGCAATGTCTTCCTCGACTATGCGATGGCTACTCGAAGCCATTTTGCTACTCTTTAGACCGGCGTACAACGATTTAACGTGCGAGTGAACCGTCGCGTAGAAAGATAAGCGATGGCACTGGCGGCAAACAACTGCTGCGAACAACCAGAATGCACGAGAGGATGGAAGAGTCAATTTCTAATCAGCTGTGCTGCCTACACTATGTAATATATAGCCTCGAGAGCGTATAAAGCGTTGAGGGCTTTTAGGAGCTGTGCTACTACAGCCTCCAGATATTGGATTATCGAAATTTAAAAAAGTATACTAATCGTCGTATTTTGAACTGCAATCTTCGATTATACTGTTTATTTTATCTGCACCCCTCTTAATTTGAAAAAAAAAATTAATACTACCTAAATCCATTATTGTAATTTATTGATACAGTGAGATCTCAAAAAAGTAGTTATGTTTATAAAAATTTGATGCTTAAAAACAGCACCATGGCTGCTTTTAATAAATCGCACCCACGCTAAATTTGAGAATTTACAAATATTTTTTACATAAACGCTAGAACCCATTTTCGAACAGTTAGAGTCTATTCATATAGAGTCTACAAGAGAAAGTATATTATTTCTTTAGAAAAATGATTTGGAACCTATTTAGTTCTAATATAGATAAAAGAAAACACCACATGCGTTCCTATAACGATGGGGCGTAGTTTAAGGGGTTCTAGATTTTTTTTTAATTAAAAACGACATTCTAAATTAAAGGACACGTTTTCTAATCGGAGTGCATAAAAACCCCTATGTAGGTAAAGGAAACGCCGCAAGCGTATATACCCTACAGGGATTTATGGAGCCTGATCAGAAAATTTGTTCCTTTAGTGTAGTTTTTAAATTCAAAAATAACCTTAAACTCTTAACCCCCGCCCAGAATTAATTAGATTAATGTAAAACTCATTTCACTGAAAGAATAATGCACACTCTGGTATGAACTCTATATGAATAGACTCTAGGTTTATAGAGCTTTCAAAAATGGGTTTTTGGCATTTTTTACGAAAAATACTTGCAGATTCACCAATTTGGCTAGAGCACAATTAAAAGCAGTGAAGTTTTCGATCAAATATCATTTTAAAATTACAATACCTTAAGCAGATAGTAGTATTATTTTTAAACAAAAAGAAATAATAATCTGAACACAGTTTAATATTGTATTAGTAATTATTGTAATTTTAATATAATAACAAAAATCATTGTATGGTGTCAATGAAATCAAAATAAACAACATTTGATAGGTCGATGGATTTGAATCAATCGAACAAAAGTTTATATAATAAATAAACATTCCTTAAAAACTAGATCGGATGCAATCCCATTGTCTAGTGCTAATTAATTTCTTTTTTACTGCATCGACTTACCTAATAAGTCTTTACAATTAATTATACAGTTACCAAAAACAGCAAAAATGCATCGTATTATAAAATTTTATATCTGTAAAATCATTCTTATCGAGTATTTCAGTAGCTGCCTTATAACTTTATTAATTACAGAAGTCAATATTTTCTCTGCCACCTGCTGAACATCAATTACTTTAACGGACAGTTTTTTTCTTTAATACAATTCTTCAGCAGTTTTCGAGAAAAATAACAAGACGCAGTTAACAGCTTTATATCAATTGACCATTTATTCCAATAAATGAATATTAACAAAGGTTAATAATATTTACTTTCGAAATTGAGCTTTATTCCAAATAAACTAATGCATCATGAAAGCAAAAAAACTATTCATTTATTAGATTTTCATTTATTCTGTTAATTTAATTATGTTAACAACTCGGCCATCTGTGGTAGAAGTACCAACACTTGATATTTCTGTAATAAGTAATAAAAATTATACCTATTTAAATATCGTGTACCATATAGGCGTTTGTAAAATAAGTTTCTATAATTGCCTGATTTTCAGGATTAAATTAAATAAAATAAGAAAATCTGTAGATTTCTTCGTATTTTTTACAAAATTTATTATTTGTATTGGAGTTTAGGAAAAGAGTAATATTTTGGTGTTGGTACTTTTACCTTAAACATAGGAAATCTGAGTTCTATTAAGCAAGATCGACCAGATTGAAACCACTTAACCAATTAATGATTGAATGAATAAAATAAGGTTTAGTGAATGTTCACTTAAATTATTTATGGTTATAATATTCAATGTCTATGTGTAAAGTAACGGGTTACTAAATTTCATGTATTGTTAAAAAAAACCTTAAGCTCCAAAAATTTTTTAATTAGAAGTTAAATTCATAATTCTTAATAGTGTAAAAACTTAGTTTGAAATCTATTTCAATGTTTATGGCTAACAGTAGCATCTGAGTTTTTTTAGTTTGCTTTCAGAATTTCTACCCTATCGATCTCGCTTACTTAGCTATTTTCATTTCATAAAGATTTATAAAATTCTAAATTCTTAATTCTGCTTTTAAGCGATTGATTTACCCCTAAAACATGCTTAGAAATAAAGTTCATGATCATTCACAATACCAATGGCTAATTACTATTAGAATATTAAATTACTTGTTGCATTTAAAGAAAATAAGTTTTTTTAATTATAAAAAAAAAAATACGAATCATAATTGAAGATAATTAACTTCCGTTTTTTAAATATTTGCAAGAAATCGCCCAAAAAGCAACTAAATTCTATACCTCACTATTTTTTAGAACATAGATACATTGACAAAATACTAAAAAAAATTTTATACATAAAAACCAGTTTTTAAATTTTTCTTTTCATACACTGTTCTGAAAATAATCTAAAAATTGGTTTAACCTGATAAAATATAAAACCTATTTCTTTTGGTTTTTCAATTCATTCAATTACTGCGGTACAAGTTGTAAAGAATTTCTGAAGTGGGCATTGTGTGTGTACTTCACCATTTTCAGGACGGCGTGAGTTACTGGTGACACAATGGCTTTTAAAATGTTATTTTGTAATTGCATTTTAAATACTTTCCCAAATAAATATTGTTAAGAACAATTTTTTAAGATGCAACGTTGATAGTGAAATGAAACTTATTTTCAAAGTATAATGCCGGGATCATTTTTAGCTATACATATGTATACATAGCCTACGTCTATCGAGTATCGTCCACAACCTCTCTAGGCGAAATTTTATACACACATGTACGTCTATATGTACTTTTTCCAGAAATCATCATATCACACTGTTTATGAAATAATATAATTTGATAAAAATCTTTACACAGTTAAATTATTGAGAAAAATTTAAATGTAATTCCAATATCTACGAGAGATTCTTGTAGGAATTAGCCTTTAGTACTCATTTTTTGCGGGATTGCTGGCGCTATTATTCTCTTGTTTGCAGGCACGCACGAACGCACACACGGTCACAGATGCGCGCGCGCATACATGAACACATACAACTGACGTATTTTTCAAGGCATACTTTCTTTTTCTGCAGACTATAGATTTAAGATTTAAACGAGATAATTTTGAATGTTTTATGCGTATATGACTGTTTCATTACTGCAGCAAGAAAACTCAGCCTTATGAAAATTGTATTGATAATGCGAGTATGTATTGGTTTGAAACGTGGTTCGAATATTTAGAATTACATGGACTTTTTCCTTCTTTTGTTTCATTCTTAAATTTCTAATCGATATCAACGTTTCCTGTTTTATGGAACATAATTTTTCGACAAAATTAATATATACAAGAATATTTACAATCGTACATGTACATTCCTAAAGACGTCTTTAGTTTTCTAATGAGAAAATTTAAATAATTAATCTTTTTAATTGCATACAAAATAATTTAGTTTAAAGTAACAGATACACAAAATAACAAATCTTTAATTAACAAGACTTCAGAGACTCTATTCTCCTCCTTTGCATTATTTTACTCTTATTTAATTAAAGTACCAGTAAAAATAAAGATGAAATTTCGAATAGTACAAGTGATCAAAAGTTCGATGGCAATGCTCTTTAGTATTCAATACAGTGGTTTACGTTTAGAATAATCAACGTGATGAATATAACATGCAGGTAGGAGTAGGATCGTAAAAAGAACGTTCACTCAAACGAAGGCACGCATTAAACTTGACAATGTTTGCAAGAAAAAATAAGTAAACACGTGTCTATCTCTGACAATATTAGTGTCAATTACCGATATCGGCGTTTCAAAATTATTCAATCCGGCGCACACTTGTACAATCGTCAAAATGAAAATGATGAAAGATTTTTAAAAAGTGTAAAATATTTATTTACAAGAAATGTCAGATTGTCTGGTACGAATAGCTCTTTAGAACTTTAGTACTGAAATAATAAGTAACAAGTTTATACAATAGAGAGACAAAGAGAGCGAGAGAAAAGATAGAGAGAGAGAGCAGTTTAAAAAATGTTTAAATTTTGAAAAACTGATATCGGCTCTTGATCGTAAAGAATGATATATATATATATATAAATGTATATATATATATAATAAATAAAGGCGTCGCGAGTGAAACGCCTAACCAATGTACAATGGAAGAGAAAAAAAATCGTGTGTACGTTTTCGTCTCCTTACGTATCCGAGTACTTGCTGAACTGGAAGCGTCTATATTTGTGAGCGATTTTTTTCGTGAATTGCAAACGTTAACGTTCGGACTAGGCCATATCGATCTCTATGACATCAGAAACTGAAGCGGCCCTGAGATTCAATTAGCTGCTTTGGTGTACTCGATCTTGAGCTGGCCGAGCTTGAGTTTCACGTCGTGGAAGTTGGGCCGCTTTTCCGGTTGCAAGTCCCAAGCCTGAGCACAGAAAGAAGAGGAGAGAGTTAGGAAAAGGTGGATGGACGCGGGGGGGCTGCCAGCAGCTATACCTACCTGTCTCATAATGTCGTAGACCTCAGCGGGACATCCATCGGGCGGCTCCATCTTGTATCCCTTTTCCACGCATTTGACCACGTCGACCAGGGGCTGAAATCATTCTGGGTCAGTCAAGGAAGTCAAGCAGTCAGGACCGATTGTAGAAGAATTGTTGTATACTTACTATTCTGGGGTAGGGCACCCTCCCGAACGAGTAAATCTCCCACAGCAGGATACCGAAGCTCCACATGTCCGATTTGTTGGAGAATTTCTGCGAGACAGTGAGAGAGAAAGAGATATGAGTTTCGAGATGCGCAGACCTACATCAGGCGGGATGCAGTAGGAGGACTGCAGGAGGAATTACTTACGTTGTGTTTGAGGGCCTCGGGGGCCGTCCACTTGATGGGCAGCTTGCCGCCGTCGAGGGAAAAGTTCTCGTCGCGCGCGAGGCCAAAGTCCGAGACCTTAGCCGAGTTGTCCTCGGCGACGAGGACGTTGCGGGCTGCCAGGTCCCGGTGCACGACGTGCCGCGACTCGAGATAGGCCATACCCGCGCAGGTGTCGAAGGCAAAGTTGATCTGGTCGCGGCGCGAGACGTGGAGCCGGCCCCTCGAGCGCAGGTAATCGACCAGCGAGCCCTTGCTCATGTACTCGGTCACCAGGTACATGTGCTGGTTGTTGAATACGAGGCCCAGCAGCTTGACGAGGTTGTCGTGGATGAGGGAGGTCATGAGGCTGGCCTCGGCGAGGAAGCGCTGGGCGGCCTCGCTGTTGTCCTTGAGCATCTTGACGGCGACCCGCTCGCCCCGGTAGACGCCGAGGAGGACGTCGCCGAACTCACCCTTGCCGATGCACTCGCGCAGCTCGAGCTCGTGGGTCTGGATGACCCAGCCGGCCTCGACGAAGGCCTTCGGATCAACGCAAAAGTCCTGCTTGCCCTGCTTCGGCAGGGACTTGTAGAGCTGGGTGCAGAGGCCGTCGGCGTCCTGCTCGTAGTGCTCGACCAGCAGGGCCAGGTTCTCGAAGAACTCCTCGTCGTCTATCGTCAGCTGGTTGTTTTTGTACTTGACGCGGTAGTGTTGGACCTTGCCCTGGTAGCAGACGCAGAGGGTGTAGTCGCCGGGGAAGTTGGTGGACTCGCGCACCAGGAAGAGGCCGTCCTCGCGGGGTCGGAGGAGTCGCTCCGCGCTCTCCCGGGATATCTTGCCGTGGAACCACCTGCAACGGACGTACAGACAGCTCGATACTTTGCTCACCTCGTTCACCTCCCAGCTCCCTTTCGCATGCGCCTATGCACGACAAATCCATGTGTGCAGTTATACAGTAACACCTGTTTCTGTTACAGATTTTACACGTTGTAAACTAATGTTGCCTGAGTTTAATATGAATATAACACACGTTCAAGTATGTCAAATCTGTGACAGAAATCTGTTACAGTAACTACACACTTGGATTTACTGCAGTGTAGCTACTAAGCTCCGAGCAATTTTTCCATGCCCATTCCCTCGCTTTTCGGCCTTCGGGGGAAAGCTCGACTTTGGTTTTGAAAAATTCTTCGGAGCTTATTTTGTTTTGCTGTAATAATTTAGCGTGAGATGTAGGCGAAACGATATCGTAAAAGATATAACGTTTCCTTCCAATATCTTATTATAAATTATATAAAAAAATTATAATATAATATCATGCACTATCTGCAGCCTTATAATTATAATTATGAGCTTATAAAAAGATATTTGAATTAATGTGAAAGAGACCATCAATGTAATGGAACGGTTATCGGAGCTTCATGTTTTTCCCTCAGATTGTGTGACCCTGCACCACGTTATACTTCCTGAATAATCCGTATCGCACGAACGATCGCATGACAAAATCACAAGCTGAACAATCCACGTACGATCTATAACAGGAGTTCAACTGACACTCTTGTATCATTGAAAGAAGTAAACTTTTTCTTCAGTTTTATACAATCTCTCTCGAAGTCTCGATTAAATTCGTCATTTCAATGGAAGCTCTCGAAGCGTACAATTCAAGTGGCGCGCGCGCAAAAGAAAAACATGCTCGCCCCGGTATCTGCAGTAAGGGTTAGTTGGATGTAGTTGCGGAACAAGTCGACGTACGGCATTGCGTTGAGCTTGACCTCGTGGCGGGTGTTGCCGGTCGCGAGGAGGTTGCTGTTGGCGTTGGAGTTGGAATTGGGGCTGTTCTGGGCTGCGGCGAAGCTCGTCATGCTCGCTGCCATTGTCGGCTGCCCCGTCGTCGTCGTCGTCGTCGTCGTTATCGTCGGCCCCGTGGCGGCCGTAGGCGAGGAGGACTGGGAGGCGGCGGCGGCGGCGGCGGCGCTCGGGTGGCCGGTCGTGGAGGCGCCGCAGACGATGTGGGAAGTGGCGGCCGCGGCTGCGACTGCCGCGGCGGCTATGTGCGACGGGATCGTCGTGTGGTGATTCTGGTTGCCGTCGAGCTTGCTCTGCTGCCGAGCGGCCGCTGCCGATACATTCGGGTAGCCGCAGCCCGCATTGTGATATGTTGGCATCACTGCGACCGGCGGCGGCGGTGGCGGCGACGACGGCACGGCTGTCGGGATCGAATCGCCAGCTGTGTGCACCTGTAACCAGAGGTTTAACCGCGGGTTCTTTAGCTATGGCATGGCTTTTCTCCTCGATCGGAAATCGCGTGTACTGGGCGCGGCGCGGTTCCGACCGTGGATGGGCCGGAAGCCGTTGCCTCGCGTTGGGGCCGATCTCTTCGATCGACGACCTTTTAGGAAATAGTAAAATCCGGAAATAAAGTTTATTGTTGCGAGACAAAATTAGAAGGGAAAAACATTTTTTAACATTTTGTCCAAATAACGATTGACCTATTTCTTTTAGTCACAAATACGAGTACTTAGATATTTCAATTTACTATACGATACAAAAAGTCTTAATTTGAACCGCGCAAATGCATGTCCTGTAGTAAGACGTGTCTCCCGACTACCCTACGGCGAATTTATATATTTTTAACACAAATATCGATCTCAAGGCTTTCGAAACTGCTGGTTATAATATTGATTTTGATAATAAGGTCATCGAATACTCGGAGAACTTCGGAAACCAGTTACCTATATACGTCGCGTTTTAGTGCAAAATGTATAAATTTTATAATTGCGCGGATGTACCTACGCGTAGTTCAAAACATTTTAAACTTTATTTTATGAAGACGATTTCGTAATTAGTGTAATAAAATATACTGAATATACTTGTAATAATCTTTATACAGAGTGGCACAAATGCGCGGGTTGGTAACAAATTACTAAAAATACTTTCCGAGCTAGACGTGACAAAAATACGATTTCATCCAACAGCACGAGAAATCGATTCAGATTTTTAGTAATAAATTGTCATTGTAAATAATAAAATTGAATACCTATAAAAGATTTTTCATTTTGAATCATATTCGAGTTGTAGTTAGTGACTCGGCTTTTCAAAAATATAAACAGAATCGTAAAAAATAAACAATGCAGTTTTAAAAGGCATTAAACACGTAACGTATGAGATTTGTAAATAATATTCATGTTTCCGCGTCTTTTGGGAAATTTAAGTCGAATCTCGTTCCGACGTTAAAATGAAAAAATAAAATTACCTGCTTTCAAGATGTATTAAACTCCATTTCTGGTTAATGGTGGATACCTGAAATACAAAAATAGATAAGTTACTTATAGTAGCTCATTTGAATACTTGGATTTGGGAGTCTGCAGCGTCTCGCTTGGTAGGGCAATGGACTTGTAATCCAAAAGAGCCGGGTTTAGCCCTGCAGCCTCTACCGATTGACGCATAGGCGCCACCGTAAAAAATATTTACGTAGGTTTTGTTTACAAACACAACGCTCACCCCCATCGCCAATTAGCGCCACATGTGTGCTTCAATTCAGACGACATTAGGCATAAACAAAAATTTTCACTTTATCAGTATATTTTTATACAAAAATTAAGTCCACGATTCATAAATAAGGATAATAAAGTTTTACTTTTCATTTTATTTGAAAATCTACAATAAACTAATGTTTTTATGATGTTATGATAAAACGTTTGTGATAAAAAGAACGTTGAGACAGACTAATGCGATATTTACCCTATATTATGACACAATTGAAAAATAAGATAAGGTATCCTATAATATTTGAAATAAATATTTTTTATTAAGTACTGTTACGTGGGGATGCTCGGTTCGGGGTCGGTTATCCGGCGTACGTGACAGTACCAAAGAAATATTGCTAATGATAACTAATCATTCAAATATAGCTATCAGAGTGTTAATGTTTGAATTGCGTTTTTCACAAATAAAGTTTGTATTTTCATATATTTAACAAAGAGTTTATTTTACTATCAGTTACTACTTTACAATCAATAAATAGTTTATTTATATTAAAAAACATACTTATATTTCTTAATAATTAATGGTTTGGATAAAGTACTTGTAGTCTAAAGTATTTAACTATTCTTGAAAATGTAAAGTAAATATTCTACAAAAATGATATTAAGGATTAAATTAAATTATCATCATTACAATAAATTTTTGAAAAAAAGTAAAGACTTAATTGCATATTTCTTTTGGCAATATTAGATCAATAATATGCAGCACTATCATTGTTTTGATTGTGCATAATTCTAAATGTTTAATATGTTTGAATTAAATTTAAATTATGGTTGTTTTATGAGCCACTTATTTATTGATGTACATAAAATCAATAAATAAAATAAAATTTTATTTGAATATACAAAGCAACGAGTGCTTTGAAGGATAACTATTAGTTTAATATGATTATTTGGTAAAATATATTGTTTACAAAAACAATTTGATGGTGCGCATAAGCTTACGCTATTAGAATAAACTTCAAACAATTGACTATGTCTCGAATTGATGATAAATAATAATGTTTTGTTTATCAGAGACAAGAACAAAATATCAATAAATATTAATATATAAATAATATCTACTAATGTTATATACTTATTCATAACAATGTCTATGCCTAATATACCAATGCCATTTATCCAAATATATTATATATTAGCATATATGGTTATAAAGTTACAACTAGTATATACATCGTAGTATGACTAATAAACCAAAAAGGCAGGAGTTGCCCAATGAATATGTTTAAGAATAATACTTACTTACAGAGTAAGTATCAATAGCAGAAGAAAACGACAAAACAATCGCCCCTCGCGAAAGCAGTGCAAGAATATGCAGCAATAGTATGAGGTAGAGAGCTAAGTGAGATAGCAAAGAATTTGCACAGCCAAAATGAGATAGAAAATGAAACGTGAAATTCGGAGCACTGCGTGGATTCCGCATTAGTAAATACCTACGTGCGCCGCAGAAGGACGGGTCTGTTGGTGGACGAGATGATTGGGAGATCGAATGCGTAAAGGCTCTCCCGCACGAGAGAGAAAGACAGATGGACAGACAGACAAGCTGCTAAGCTCTCGCAAACAAATGAGCAAGCCGAGTAATTAGGAAAATTTGGTAAGCACGAAAACGTCTCCTCGCGAAAGTCAGTTGACACCACCGATCAGAGACTGGGAACGGGGCCAGGTTGGGCTCGAATTAACGCATAACATAGAACCAGTACAAACTTACTGTCGGCTCGAGCCTACGAGGAGCTGAAGGATGCGCGCGTGGCTCTAGGAAAAGGTTGGCGGCTCTCCGATCGTCCTCGGCCGAGCTCTCCTGGAATTCCAGTAGAAATTCTCCGAGACCCCTCGGGTCCTCTCGTTCGGCGGTCAGTTCCTCTCGGCCGGCAAGTCTCGCGCGCACTCGGAGATTATCCGTCGCCAGGCAGCTGGACGTACTGCACAGTGCAATGCCGCTCCGGGTAGAACTCGGCACCCACTCGTGTGTATCGTCCCGCACTGCACGCACGCGCGCTCTTCCACTCGCGCGAGGTTAAGGTTTCTCGGGGCTGCTCGGAAGACCCGATTGGGACACGCGCACGCCGCGGCTCGCAGGAATTTCGCCAGGGAGGACGCACAGCTGCACCTTGCGCCCTGTCGCGCGCACTCGCTCTCTCATCTCGAACGGGCGGCCATTTTACGCCTGTACACGCGCGCACTGCTGCTGCTCTCGCTCGACTCTCGAACGAACGTCTTTTCACTCTCTGCCGTGCTGCTCTCTGTCTGTATACACTCTGTATCTCTATGCACCTATACATATAGAACTAGAAGGACTGCTTCGTCGTTGCGTATAGCACTGCTGCTGCCACTAGTGCCGCAGTCGGCAGCTTATACAGGCGCTACTCGCTAGGTACTTATGTGCCGTTCTGTTGCGCTCTCTCGGCAGTCGGCTCTCGCACTCGCTCAACTCGCTGCTCGTACTTATGCGAACTAAGTAGGTACAGCTCAACACTTCTTCGAGGAAGGACCGAGTCGAGTCGAACACTGCACTGTGGCACAGTGCACGAGAAAAGACGCGCGCATCCAGCTTGGGCCGCTGGTTGTGTGCTGCTTTGCCTGTATAATAATTCGCTCTCTGCTCTCTCTCTCTCTCTCTCTCTCTCGACAATTGCTAGTTGGTACATATGCAGTGCGCCTACTCTGCTTTTTCTCTCTTTTCGCTCATGTGCTGTTTAATCGCTATTACGCCTACCTAAATAAAGTATTTAAATACCTAGATTATTTGATGGCAGTGATGTCACTGTCTAGGGGTCACCAACCATACATGCACGATGCCCTAATAGCACAACGTTTCTTTGACGTTCTTGGACGTGTAGTGCTATTATATAGAGTACACAATACACGGTGCTCGCATACGTAAAAAAGTAAGCGCCATAGGCGAAAAAATTGAGGTCGGGACTTTAAGGGTTTTGAAAATAGGGGCTGGCATCCCTGAAATTAGCAATTCATAATAAATAAATATTTGAATGAGACAATTAACGTACAATTTCATAATAGAAATATTTATTTAAAAAAAAGTAAGCTTATAGTTTGTAGTATTATTTTAATACCATAACAACTGAATATTTTTCTTTTTAAATACATAAATTAAAAAAAAACTACTTAATTAAATGTAGTTTTTAATGCTCATTAAAATTTAAAAATGTACTTTTTAGTCTTTAACATATTTTTTACATATTGTACCTACAACAGGTTTTGTTAATTATTTTGCTTAGAAAACTGCATTGTAAAATAAAGTTAAAATTGGTTGTTTTACAGAATTATACAGATTGTTCGATTTCATATCATGTTTCAGTTATGATGCTTGCTCATTTTACAGCATCTTTTTTAGCATTGTTGTGATTAAGCACAGAATTGATTTTATAACTTTTACATCATACTTCAAAAACTGCGATTGCATTCAACAATAATAATTCATTTTAGATTACTTTTAAGCTCATTTAATAGCATTGAGCCTATCACCATTTTTTCGCAATTTATACAAATATTCAAGCTGGATTCATCCAGTGTTTTTATTGTAACCAGGACCAAAGATTTGGAAGCAAGAGTGTGAGCAGCAAATCTAGTAAAGAAAAGCAGTATAAATAATTAAATATAAAATTATTACTAGAGCATTTTTATATGCAAAATTGTTGCACATCCTATACCTTATAGTATCATCATCACTTGATGTTAAAGCGAGATTTGCAGCTTCTAGAACTTTCTGAGACAATGTCTTTCTATTTCCTGAATAATTAATTTTCGACATATGTTCATTCATGCCTTTTAATTTTTCTTTCTCAGATAAAAACATTGTTTCAGGCAAAAGAACTGATCTTATAATCTCTCCAATGGGCGCTTTTATCGCAATATTACTTGATACTGGTTCATCTTTAACCTTGTACTGAATATTAAATGAAACTGGTTGTGTGGAATCATTGAAATTGATGCCTATGGTACAAGATAAGGATGTATTAGGTTGTAATATCGAAATTGGTGAAAACTCGTGCAGAGACATCCCAGTGGGAAGAGTCTAAAAAGTTAAAAATAATCTCATTGCAGGCATGAACGCACATGTATATATTATATATATATAAATTTCAACACAACAAACCTGGTTTCCTACATGAATATCTTTTATTGCCTCAGTGCTTTCATTATAAAATGACAATTCAATATTGACCATGGCTGAGCTAACTAAATGCTGTGACCTGGTAAATCTATACTCCGTTTTTAAACCACGTCCACTAACTTTATTAAGCAATTCATATTTTTTTACTGGAATGAATGAAGTGCAAACTTCTTTAATACCGTCTAAAGAAGATGTTAATAATGAAGTTGGCAAAATCGGTGTGAGAAAACCTCCTAAACTTGGTGTCATTATAGGAGTTATTGGTGCCACTATTAAAAAATAAAAATTTATTGAATCAAGTGCTCTTTAATTTAAAAATTAAAAGAAATTAAATATTTCCTTTTACCATCATCCAAATCTAGAAGTAAATCAAGATTACTTTTGGGCGTCTCCGTTTTTCCTTTTTTAATTTCAGTTTTGATTTTTTTTCCTGGGTCTGCTATTGATTTATTTGGTACATTTTCTGCTTCACTTTTTGAATCAGAATCTTCAGAAGAGGACTCATCACTATCGGATTCTTCTGAATCAGAGCTATCCTCACCATCGTCATCGTCCTCTTCATCGTCGTCATCGTCATCATTATCATCATCAGAATTAAGACCATCATTCTCATCCCTTCGTTTTATTTTTTTACTATTTACAACTCTTTTAATCACATTTCCAGCCTTTTCTGACATCGATGATTCTTCATCTGTAGAGCCACTTTTTTCATCACCAGAAGAATCACTATCGGAATCGGTATCGCTCTCGCTATCTTCAGCGTCATCTTCTTCTGCAGAACCTTTAAAACATTTTAAATAAATTTTAATTTAATTTTGTATAGAAAATATTTTTGAATAATTTATTAGAGAATTGCTGAGCAGTTATTGACCTTCTTAATTGTAATATAGTTACAATAATATTTATATGTCATATGTATTAAGCTTTAACTTGTGTAAATAAATAAAATTAGGTCATTAGGTGCATTATAAATGGAGAAAAAGATGAGTAATACAATTAAAAATCTAACCTTGAGATGTGCTTTCGTTATCTTCATAGAAATTCTCCTCCTTTTGTTTAACTTTCTTTTCCTTTTTATCTTTTTTACCATGATGCTTAACGTTCTTGAGTTGATGCGAAATAGTAAGATCTGGAACATCACGCACAGATGCATCTGGTGGTACATCCGGGAAAGGTGGTAGTGGTCTGTAACCAATACAAGCCATATTCAAATAATGAGATAAGCTTCCTAACTGAAATTGTGTATCCTGAAATCTAGATGTCAAAGTAGGAGCTGGTTTATGCGCAAGAAATATTTGCTTTGCATAATGTGGCAATTTTTTCTCTAAATTCAAATCTTTCCCATTTTTGTCATCTTCAAATATGAAGTACTTAAGAAATCGAGCTCTATCTCTAATGTCATAATTTTGGTCATATTTGGCTAATTGAAAAACATAATGACAGAATTTTTTTGTCTGCTCAGGATTACTAAGATATAATTTAACTGCTAAATTTAAAGTTTGCAATTTTACAATATCCTCTTCATTTATAAATGTCTTTGCCATTTTTCTTAAAACATCTGGAGCTATTTTTGGCACTCTGTTTGAGTATTCTCCTAATAACCATAAAATGGATGCTCTGGCTTGTGGTACTGTTATAAAGTCCATTAATTTAGCCATATGAGCTATAATATCCTTATGTTCATTTGGTTGAGTTTGCAGTAATTTTTTTATCACCACAACACTTTCTGCTACAATAGCTTCTGCAAAAAACAAAAATTATATACTCAATAAAATTACAATAAATTTTTGTAACTATTTTTCTTAAATACAGTTGGTCTATATGCACTGAAAAGTATTTGTATAATGTATCGATAATAAACACAATTTAATACTAACCATCTCTGTTGCTTAATAAAGAGACAAGGCCATTAAGACATGTATCAGTAACTTCTTTGATATTACTAGCACATCGTCCAATAGCTTGAATACTAGCACCAACAAATACTTTGTCACTGCTTGATATATACGTTTGAAATTCTCTCAAAATTACACCTATGCTGGTTTCTGTAGCTAAATTTGTTAATATATCCAATTTTAATAATTTTACATGAGTTGCATCTGATGTTCTGACAAAAAATGATTTTAAAAATGGTTCGAACATCCCCTGAAAAATAAGTTATAAATATTTGAAATCTAATACTACATAAAATTCTTTGATTTCTAGATCTATAAAATCCGTACCTTTCTTGTTATTGAGATACTGGCGATACAATTCAAAACTACACTTTGAACTTCTCTGTGACCTCTCAATAATCTTATTAAAGCTTTTGCAGCTACCATTGCTTCGCTTCGAGGTGCAGCATGATGATACAATTGAGCAACAGCCATTACCACTGCAGCATTCCGACTTTGTAGTAGTGGTTTTGTATTACGCAAAAGCAGTCTGTGATCTGAATCAAGAGTAAATGTTGGTTTTTTTGTATTAGAGGATTCCGAATCAGAATCATAAAATGGACGTTGTTCTTCATCTTCAAAATCCTAGGAAAATTATAAAAAATTAGATATACTAATCACAAATAATACAAATCATTAAGGATTAATTAGACAAATCTGGAAATGAAAATATCAAAGTAATAAACTTACATCCGTATTAGGATTTAAAAATTGTGTTCGTGCATATCTTGTTAGCATATTCACAATAACAACTTGACCCCATTCATCAACATCAACTAATAAATTGCACAATTTCCTATAATTTTTATGAATAAGATCTATTCTATCTGGACAGACTTCTTCAAAGGCCATAACAGCTGATCCTACTACCAGAGTAGTTTTGTCGGACAATAATTTTTCCAAAACATTAATCAGTTCTTCTTTTTGTTCTGGATCCAAGGAATACAATTTGGGAATCGCATGAGCTGCAGTCTTTCGAACATATGGTGACATATCACTAGCAGAGTCTTTAATGGCAAGCATCACTATTGGAACTATCATAGGTACTCTGATGCTTGAAAGTACTCTCAAAGCACTCGCTCTTATTAATTGATTTGGATCCTTTAATGCTCGTTGAAATGTGGATATGGAAAGTAAGGCAAGATCTTGCTGGTCTTCTGCATATCGAACTAAATAAACATAAACTAGTTTTTTTACTTCAATATTTTTAGAGACAACATTTTTTACCACTGCGGGAAATAGATCAGAAGCATCTCTTCCTTTTGCGACCATCTGAAAATGAATAATAAAAAGGCGGATAAGAATCTTGACAGAACAAATGACCTAATTGATGATAACGCACCCCGATGATCCTTTTCATAGCTTCCAGCTTCATACCATCTTTGTTGCTGTCAAGCATCTGCTTTAAATCATCATGCCTGTTGAATTAAAAAATTGAATAAGAAATTTTTTCAAGCAAGGGTCGGGGATTAAAACAATTAGCAAATAGGTACTTTTTGTAGTCGGCATGAAAAAAACCACCAGAGGCGAGATCGGTAGCGAGCTCGGGCTCCGCCGCTCCGGACATGGATCCGGCGGAGGAGCGATCGTTGCTGTACGATCCCCCATTGTTGGATAGCGTGTTCGCGGCGGCAGTCAGCATGCTGTTGTTGTTAGCTGCCGCACCCAGCCGAAAGCGAATCCGGCCTCGACTCCAGCCTTTTCTCGCAGTCGGCACTCTACTTGACGAAGGGACCCAGGGCCCCGCAGCCGCTACGACGTGGCACACTTTGTCTGCCGCGCTCACCACTTTCTGACCAACTCGCGACCACCTCCCCTCGCCTTCCGGCTTCCCGTCGCACTTATTCGAATCGACCGAAATCTGGTCCTCCTGCCTGCTCTGCCTCGTACGAAACCTTCATGACAAATCGCTTACATGTCATTATACAAATTCATAATTTAATTTTCAATTACCCAAGGTAAAGGGTTACCTATATAATAGGGTTTTAGGGAAACATTAGGAGCGCGTCGGCGCCGTCAAAAACGCTCCGACGGCTCAGGGTGCTTCCACATGAGGTGCAGTGGCAATGGACAAGACAAGTTCTTTTTATTTTGCAAAGCAACAAAACACAGCGATTATCAATTATTCTTGCTGCCCCCGAGAAAGAGATTTCAGTCATATGTCAAGCCCCTTTTGAAGAGCTTATTTGTCCAAGAGATGAACACCTTATACGTTACATGTTATCTTTGTCTAGCTTATTCATTGCTACATTATCACTCTCATAATTATTTGCGTTCGTAGGTATTGTGCTTGTGCAAACCATTCAGTCATCTCGATTGGCTGATTTCATTCAACGACGGTAAAGTAAAACGGAATCACTCAATCGGGCGAAAGTGTCCAGGATCCTGCAGATCTTGTAGCTTAAAACATTTTGTAGGGATAGCCTAATACCTACTTTGAACAGGTTATCAGCTGATATAGCCAGAGTGCGAAGAAAAACTTTCGTAACACAACGTGACGTCACGTGCAGCGGGGCTTCGTTGGCTACGTTCACTCTGCTTCAATCTCGTGACCTGACTTGTGATCGAACATGAAGTAGCTGGGCGACAAACCAAGAACGCATTCAGGATTCTCCAAAATATTTTTTCTTGAATTTCGAGTAATTTAGAAGCCTGCGAAGGTGAGATTTTTCCTTCGGGGTGAAGCGCACAACCATGGCGGATCGTACAAATATTAAAGAAATGATTCCGGCTCTGCCGGACGAAAATATTGGTAAGTAAATCTTGAAAAACATTCGAGCCCCTCCCACAGACAGCTTTCAATGCACTATGAAAACTATACAGCTTACTCTGAAATTCAGAGTAGCTAAACTATCTATTTACATCACTTTGAAATATTTTAGTATTCTTATTACTTACTTCGAGGGTAATAAATAAAATTTATATTATAATGTTTCAGATATGCTTGCTGCAACGAGTATTCTGCAACAACAAGCTGCCGATATTAGAAGTCAACATATTAATTGGCAATCTTATCTTCAGTATGTATTTAATATGTGTTTAATGGTAAATGTGCATATAGAACACAAATTAAATCTTTATCAATCATTTTTGTAATAATTTCAGATCTCAAATGATTTCCAAAGAAGATTATGATTTCATAGTAGCTTTTGATACAAGTGAATCTGCTGTAAGAGAAGCAAAGCTTAAAGAAAACCCTGGACAAGCAGCAAAGACTTTCCTCAACTTACTTGGGCATGTTTCCAAAGATCAAACTATTCAATATATTCTTACTATGATTGATGACATGCTGCAGGTAATCATTTATTTATTCTAATATGTATTAATACTTGTGTAACAAATTATAATTTTTATTTCTCAATTGGATTTTATTAATCAGGAAAGTCGTAACCGTGTGGAAATATTCCGAGAACATTCTACACGTAAAAGAGAATCAGTGTGGGGCCCTTTCTTGAATCTTTTGAATAGACAGGATGGTTTTATTATGAATATGACCTCTAGAATAATTGCTAAGTTAGCATGTTGGAGTCATGATCTTATGGAAAAAACTGATCTACAGTTTTATCTTACATGGCTTAAAGATCAACTTAAATTAAGTGTAAGACTTCAAAATATTTTTAAGTTTTAATAGTCTTAATATACCTAGTTTTTTTATTTATGCTCATTTAATTACTAGTAAATTTAAGTTAAGTGATCATTTAGAAAATTTTAATCATCAATTATTTGTTACAGGATGTAGTTATATTATATTTTTTTTATAGTAGTTACCAATAGTAGTTTCATCTATAATTGAATGCTTTTCTTTGCCTGCTTTCTTAGCTTTTGTTTACCTTTTTATTAACAAATAATCATTTCCATTCACACTAAATCACACGCTATGTTTTTTTGAAATTCTAATTATTAGTAAATTCTAGTTAATTAGCACATTTTATGTAAGATTATAAGAAATACATAGTGATTTCAAAAAAATGGTGCTTTGTACATCAATCTTTTTATAACTAAAGTTAATAAAAGCTTATTCATCCATCTAAACTTAAAATAAATGCAATATTAAATAAACATTTGATTACCTATTACAATCAATGGGTTTACAGATGTATAAAAAAAAATATTAACAGTAAGAAATTAGAAAGATTCACAGTAAATTTTATAATTCAAATAAATCATTAAAGAAATTGCAATACATAATTTACATAATTCTTGTAAAATAATTAATCCTAATCTAAACAAATAATGAATTCTTTAAAATTCTTTTTGTTTTTAATATTCAGTTAGAAATAAGAATGTTAATTTTTCTCAAAGTTTAGATGAACATCTTTTGTCTTATTACAATGCAGCATATGAGTGTTGCTTATCTGCACGGATAAGGGTGGTATGGAATAAATGTGAAAAAGCATAGTTTTTTGAATTGCCATAGTATAAAGTGGGTTTTTTAGTGTCAAGCCCTTCAGGAGGGAAGTATGCATGCTGAAGTAGTGCAGGACGCCAATCCCACCGAGACTGGAGAGGCCAATGAGTTACACGAATTGCTCAACCCGGTTGGTTCTGTAACAATTCAACATAAATTAATAATGGTTGATTACTCAATAACTAAGTATTCACTACTAAATACGTTTATTTAAATATATCTGATTTATAAATCAATTTCACTACAAGGCACCTTTCTTTAATAATCCATTTCATTAAAATTTCTTTTTAAATATTTCTTTGATATTCGTATGATATGGGGCATGATATCTTTTTGAGTAATGTATTTTGATGCAACTTGCATGGTAATTTTTAATTATACTAATGCAAAATTATTATTTAATAAATTTTCTTAGAATGCCAATAAAATATATGCATGTTTGATGCATCTACTATTGGAAAAGTTTATTTACTTAGTAATAAATTAATGATCTAATAAATCTTATTATTTAAAGAAATCCAAAATATACACTGTTAATGATCGAGCTTAATTTCTTTTTTGCACAGAACAATGAATATATTCAGTCAGTGGCAAGATGTTTGCAAATGATGCTTCGAATTGACGAGTATCGTTTTGCTTTCGTCTCAGTTGATGGAATATCAACACTGCTGAGTGTTCTTTCAGGGAGAGTAAATTTTCAAGTTCAATACCAACTGATATTTTGTTTATGGGTACTTACTTTCAATCCTTTACTTGCTGAAAAAATGAATAAGTTCAATGTCATTCCCATCCTTGCTGATATATTAAGTGATTCTGTCAAGGAAAAAGTAACAAGAATTATCCTTGCAGTTTTTAGAGTAAGTTAATTAAAAAATTTAAAATAACTTATGAAAGTGTATTTAAATACAGGTGATTTTGGTTTGCAAATTCTTAAATTATTGATTGTTCACTTTTATTTTTTTTACAGAACTTGATTGAAAAGGTTGAAGATTCCCAAGTTGCAAAGGAACACTGTATTGCCATGGTGCAATGTAAAGTTTTAAAACAATTATCAATTCTAAGCCAACGCAAATTTGATGACGAAGACATTACTGATGATATTGAATTTTTGAATGATAAACTGCAGGCATCAGTTCAAGATTTAAGCTCATTTGATGAATATGCAACAGAAGTAAAATCTGGTCGTCTTGAATGGTCACCTGTACATAAATCCGGAAAATTCTGGCGTGAAAATTCGAGTCGTCTTAATGAGAAGAACTATGAACTTCTTCGCATTTTGGTTCATTTACTTGAAACCAGCAAGGATCCCCTGGTTTTAAGTGTCGCTTGTTATGATGTCGGGGAGTATGTCAGACATTATCCAAGAGGAAAACAGTAAGTTATATTCAAAATTTAGAATTATTCTCTTGATATTATTATTCTTTGAATTTTAAATCTGTAATATTCAAATTTATAGAAAATAAATCTTAAGCTATCATAAATTTCTATGCAGCTTTTAGAATTATTCTCTTGATATTATTATTCTTTGAATTTTAAATCTGTAATATTCAAATTTATAGAAAATAAATCTTAAGCTATCATAAATTTCTATGCAGCTTTTAGAATTATTTACACTTATAGGATAATAATTATTTTTCTTAATTGCAGCATTATTGAACAATTAGGGGGTAAGCAACGAGTAATGCAACTGTTGAGTCATGATGAGCCTAATGTAAGATACGAGGCTCTTTTAGCTGTACAAAAGTTAATGGTACACAATTGGTAAGATATTAAATTTTTTTTTTGTCTTTAGTAATTATTTTTATACATTCAAATGATATCTTTTAATTCAGGGAGTACCTAGGAAAACAACTAGAGAAAGAACAGACAGGAACAAGTGGAGCACCCGGATCCAAAGTTGGCGCCCAGGTGCCTGCCAAAGCTTAAATTTTCAAAGTGTGTTTCAAATGGTTAAATTTGTATCATGTTCAAGTATAATATTTATTATCACCAATTCACGCTTTCAGTAATATATTAATTTCTATTGTTGCGTATATTGTTAAATTTACAATTTTTAATCTTAATAATGAATTGAAAATTTTGTAAAATTATAATTTTCCCCCATGATTGGATAGTACAGTTTTTACATTCCATGGAAAACGAAATGAAAAATATGTTTTCATCAATTAAATCCTTATATATATTTTTATTAATTTTAAATATGTAACTGAAAATTTAACTTTATGGAATGTTACTGAGTTTTTAACTATTTGTTAATTCAACCGAAAAAGATACCAGCTAATCTTTCTCGAATTGTTGAAGGTTCTGAAGTTGTTTTAAATAACTGTATCAACTGTATATATATCCTTGATTATATTGTAGATATACAAATGCAAAAATATGCTCGTATGGAAATTCTGATCATACACTGCATACAGTGAATGTATAATATAAAATTCGATTGTTATTTGAAAATTAAGAATCTATGTCAAAGTATTAGTGGAATAAAAAAAGTATTATTGTAGAAAATTTGTATGATTTACTAGCAGTCCAGTATGATGATTTTTTTGTGAAATTAAAAAAATTTAATATCAGTTTGAAACTTTGCATTTTGGTGGACTATGGTGGAAGTAAGAGAATCCAATAAAGGATGTTGCAAAAATTAACGTATTTTTTCAAGCCAATGATTTATTTCTCAGTCGGTCAAATTTAAGGTCGACAGCTTAATTTTAACAGATCCTTAAATATTATTTTATCAGGTTTGACAACTATTATGTTACAAGTTGAAGAATGTTTTTTTTTGGAGAATAGAAAAAATTTATTTCTTTTCAATAAAAAATATTAAATTTATTTTCATATCATTAAAATAAGCTTTAAAATTAAGATATACATTTAACAATTTCCAAAAGAAATTATAATTTACTTATAATTAAGAATTATTTGAGCTGTATTTTGTAAACTATCACGAAATTTAAATTTACATTTATTTGAAAGAGATTTCTCATCCATGCATGGACAATAGAATTCGTGTGTAAGATTTAAAAGTCTCTTGTACTTACTGTCACCGATATAATCAACATTTTCAATGTTAGTTGTTGGAATTGCAATAAAACGAGTTATGTGCAATAACAGGTGATTGTGATCTAGAACTGTCCAAGGTTCATAAACCTTTAATGTTGGTTTTTGAGTAACATTAATTGTATTAGAAATTTCAGGTATATTAATCACAGTTAAAAAACGATGTGTTTTATTTTTCACATCATTTAAAAGGTCCATAGTATCTTCGACTAGTATACATTTTAATAACTGAATGTCATTAATCATTGGTATAAATTGTACAATTTGGAGAAGTATAAATGGTTTATCAATAACATTGTTAGGTTTTCTGTACAATTGATGTCGTAAAAGATTGACACTTGATCTTTCTTTTCCCATTGCTACTACCAGTGTATCTAATAAACTTCCTCTGTAAATTATAAAAATATAGTCATGTTCATAAAACGTTTAACATTTAATATATTTAAACTAGTCCCAAATACTTACTTTTTTATATTCTTTTTCTTTTTTGAATTGTCAGTTGAATATTGTAAAATAAAAGATAATTTGTTACAGTCAACTTTTGATTCTAAAGTACTAACACTGTCAATAGCATCAATAGAAGTAAATGTTTCTGTGTTTTCTTTATTTGGATTGGTACCGGTTGTAATGGATTCTGATATTTGAATATCATTTGTTACTTCTGATGATTCAGATGATGGATTTGAAATATTTTGTGACATTACTATTTGCTTATGGTTGGAAGACAAATCTACAAGCATTTGAGTGCTTATATCCTCTATGAGATCACTTGGTGTTTTATCACTATCACTGTTAATTTCTTGTACACATACTTCAGTACTTTTGGTACTATTATTTTCAGTAGATACAGACTCAATAAATTGAGATACAATATTTTCATCACATTTTGGTACCGTTGAGCAACTTTCAATTTTGACATTTTTTAATAAGTTTTTCTTTGCAATGTTCTTATGGTCTATAATGGAAGTATCAATTATTTCATTAGATTGTGAAAATTTGGTTGCTGATGATAAATTATCAAAAATTGAATTTTCTTCACCTAAAATTTAAGAAAATTATAAATGCTACAAAATGTTATACTAATACAAATATTATTATTCATAAAATTATAAAAATAATTTATACAACTTGTTTTTAAGTCCCTCTGAGTATTTAAATCTTCTTTGGTTTCTAATATTAAGTTGGGGCATACAATTTTATTAATATTTGTTGTAATTAATTTTTTTTTTACTACTTTAATTTTCTTAGAAATTCTTCTTTGACTTCCAATAATAGGAGATGTTGCTGAACGTTTTCCACCTAGTATAGGTGAAGATGGATGTATATTCGATGTTGATGGATTTTTATTTACTGGTGAAAGTTCAAATTCATGTGATAATTGTTTACTAAATTCCAGTGAATAAAAGAGTTCATTAGAAGTAGAGTTAATATTGTCATGTAAATTATCATTCAGCCATTGCTGAACGTATTCTCTTTTTCTTTCAGGAGTTGTTGATTTTTCTTCATTATTTATTTCAGTATCATTATTTTCAGTATTCATTATTTTTATTTGTTATTTTTATTATATTACATATTAAAAAATATTTCTTGTCTATAAATGATATTGTGGAATTGGGGCATTATAAGCATTCAAACAAAGCATTCTATGGTCCAGTAGGCAGTACAATTTGCATGTAACAAAATGTATGCCAATGACCTATACAAATATATTATTCATAATAGTAATTTTTATAATAAAAAATTATTTATCTATGTAACCTATAATTTTACCTATGTACCATGTAATTAAAACTAAAATTGTAGATTTCTTTTCTTGATTCACTATTGAATTACATGTTTATACATTACTTATATGCGTGGTATACATGTAGGTACAATATTTAAAAAACATCAACCAGTCCATAATCATAAAAGTCATAACTCATAATATAACCGCCAACCGGTCATGGAGAACTTGAAAGAAGGCCTGGAAGGCCGTTGACGGCGTATATATTATAGGGTTGATCGCTGCACAAGGTCAAATATCTATATAGTAGGTATATACATCATATTAAGTACACCTATCTTATAAGTATAAATATAGCCTGCATCGGCTGCATCTAAATAACACATGGGTGATGGTGATGCCTGATGGTGTCTCTAGCAGCATGTCTCAGTCGTATAGATTACAAGTCGCGAGAAACAACAAAAGCTTTATTTAATGTTTATTCTGGTACTTTAAAAAAAAAGTAATTAATAATTTAAGAAGAGTAAAATCAGTTACTCAAAACAACAATAATAATAAATTCCAGATTAAACTAAAAAAATATTTATCACTCGATAAACGTTAGTTTAGCGCTAACCTAGAAACTAACCTTAAAGTTGATTTATTTAGTTCTATTACAAAAATTTTAATTAATTATACTTAAATTAATAAAATTAATAAAAGTAAATTTTTTCGAATAGAAGAAAAATGAAGCTTTTAACACATAACATGTTGACATCAAAGTGCTTGAAAGGTGTTACAGTAGGCTATCCATTAGGAATTGAGGTAAGCATTTTTATACATAATTTAAGTTTCAGAATAAACAATTTTTACTACTGTGCACTATTGCTTCATTATCTAATGATACTTTTTTGAAAATCTGTTTGTCATAGGCAAAGGATGTTAAAATATCTGAACAAGACTTCAATTCGGAGTTCATAGCTAGAATTATTCCAAAACTTGACTATACAGCTTTATACAAAGCTGCAGAAAGTGTAAGTCATAAAAAATATTATTCTTATAAGTTTAAATACATAAAATATAAAAAATAACTAAAATTGGTTGTGTTAACAGGTGGGACATGCGGATGATTTACCTCCACAATTGGTGGAAGACTATGAAACTAATGAGGAATTTCTAAGAAAGCTGCATCATGCACTACTTGAAATCGAAATTATTAATGGTGATTTGCTATGTCCAGAATCTGGAAGAAAATTTCCGATCAGTGATGGTATTCCAAATATGCTTTTGAATGAGGATGAAGTATAGATATATACTTGGTACAACAATAATTAATGATAAAAATAATATATTTTTTTTAAGTCATAACACATTCACAGTCGAATCATTTTTATTCAATATACAATATATAATGCTTATGAGAAGAGTTCATAGTTTTCGAAAAATGGATTTTGATGTAGCTTTAAAAGGTATTTTCAATGATACCTAGATAAAAAAAAGTAAGAAACGTTAATTCTCTTCTTGTAAACAAGTAGAACATTGTAAACAGAAAATTTTTATTCAAACATTTTTATGTAAAGGAAATTTTCTGTCATTATAAATGATTTTCATTCTCATGCATTTAAATTAGCATTAAAGATATTTCAATAACTAAATTGAATTTTCATTACTTTAGAATACCTTCAACTATAAGTTTCTTTTTAATTTCTCAATATGATTATCTCAAATACTGCAGTTTTCATGGGTAACCCATGTCTTTTTAATGTTCCTGAGTATCCTTTGTATGTACATATAAAATTTACAGAATTGTTTATTCAATAAATCTTATTTTTTATTTCTAAATTGAATTTTTATTACTTTGAAATACCTTCAACTGGTTCCTTAATATGATGTGATTCTCTCAAATACTTTAATTTTGATGTGTGCCCCATCACTTTTTGTTGTTCCTAAGTATTCTCTTTACATAGAAAATTTAAAGAATTTTTTATATTATCTTAAGAAATAATTTTAAGCTAATCATGGATACTTAAATTTCTGGAATTAAAAAAATATTAAGAACTTATCAAACAGTTCCTTGATTATTTTTAGAATTAAGAACACAATTCTTTAAAAAAAAAATTTATAAAAATTAAGATATTATTTTACCTTATAACGGGTAAATTTATTGCACAGATATGTATAGATACAATAAGATACAGTTTTTAATGGGTATTGTTTGTTATACAGTTTTTAAATTTATAATCAGTATTATTTATTGCTACCAAACGTGGAACGATTGACGATTTTTACAAGAAGATGGAGTATTTAATTAATTAAATGATACAGCTTTTTCAGGAATTTGATTCTCTGATGCGATTTCTATAAAGTAAAAGCGCTATCGCCATAATTGCAATAGAATCTACCTAATTAAGTGAATATTTAAATATATATCGCTTTTCTGTATCGGCACTGTCTGCTAAATGTAGTTAAAAATACTTTACTTTTATAACTGTGGAATGTACATTGCAGTGACTAGATTAAGTGGAATTTTACTTAATATTTTACTAACTCGACAAATGAGCATAATAGTCACAATGCTCAAACCATTTTCTCTCTAGTACAAATAACAATACAATAACGTTGGTTACACATACAGAAAATATATTCAGTAATTTTCATACAAACTAAAACTTCAATGAACTTTATAATTTATTATAAAATGGTTTTAATAGGATAAAATTGAAAAATTTACTTAATATTAATAATTTGTATCTGATTTTGAAATTCTTGCATTAATGATTTACATTAATACAGATGAAAATAATATTCTATACAGGATGCAAAAAAGTTCATTGAATAAAAGCCTGTTAATGATTAATAAAAGATTGAAGTAAATGTACAGTTTAAGGTACATTAATATACAATATTAATATATAATATACATTCAACTAATATATAAGTACGAAATACAATTTAAAATTAAAAAAAAGTAAGAGTTAAACGAAGAAAAGTAAGACTATGTTAAATATGTCTAAGATTCCCTACTTACAATTTTACTCAATACAATTTTCAGTGGACGCTTCAGACCATTTTTACATTTTCGAGTCTTTAGTTTAATTTAAAATGTAGTCAAAATATATCTTTTCATCCGCCCTAGTTACTTTGAAAGTTAAAAAGCTATAAAAATAGCTCTTAACTATTTTATCAGCCACAGCCTATATCTGTTATTAATTCTGTATTCACATATTTTAGGTTTACTTTAAAGGCAGGATTATTTTGGATGAAGCTATATGAAAATATTTCTGTACCTGATGTACAAGTGGCACGTGCAAGCTTAACTTTACTTTTTGTTTTTACTCTTAAAGACTTAAAAAGAAAACTGAAAAAAAAAATTTATTGCAAGAATTTAAAATTTCTCGCTTTTTATTCCTTTTTAATTCTTACAAAAGTTTTTGAACATTTTATATATTAAATTAAATAATTTTTCTTAAAATTACCGTCATTTTGTAAAATTATTTCTAGCTTTTTAAAAAATCTGTAATTCTTTTTAGAATTAATTATGTGAAAAAAATATTTTATCAGAAAAAGATTGAAAAATTTTACTCTCTGTGAATTCTCGATCGTTTTTTATAGTTTGAGACTTCTTCATATGAATGAATTCTTTTTTTCGATGAGCTCATCATTAATATTTTACTCCTTTTTTATTTTGATTATTTATCGTAAAATCCGAAAAAAAATTAAATATACAATATTTGGACGTTTCAAAAAGAGTACACCTCCAAAAAGGAGCTAGAGAACGTTTTCAAGTTCATCAAATAAGTTTTCAGGTTGTTTTATGGTACATGACTTTCATGTTCATAGTACAACACAATCATTATTATAAAATATACGAATTCACCAATATATGGTAGTACACAATATCAAAGAAATCGTATTTACTAACATGTGCAACTGATATTGACTTTCTCCACATGTAAGCTCACTTTCATTATTTGTAATGTAAAAGAAGCAAGAATTAGCCATCACTAATTATTAATGCTTTATACATCCATGTAATACTGTTTGAGATTATTTTAATGTCATTTCTAAAAACTATATTCTGTCTATTTTTTATTATCATTAAAGTAGAAAGGAAATATCAATTGCGAGTTAGCATCGAGTTGCGAGACGTAAGAAGTGCATTTTGTACATTGTAAAACAGATAAGCTATTTAGATCCTTAGACTTTAACTAAAATCCTAATCTATCTAATGCACGTTGTTTGACATGTCACTTTTGTTCACTTTTCAAGTACTAAGAACACGCTATAATAACAATGTATACAGTAAAGATAAAAACAATCTTAATTATACGATTCATCTAATTTCTTTTAACCCTCATGCGCCTGAGGACGACTTAGCTTATCCAAAATACACGGGTATCATACCTAACGTGCGCGCAGGAGGGCTGTGATTATTTTTATAGCAAGTGGCACGATACCTTTTCTTCATTTTTGAACTTAAAGATTCAAAAATAATTATTTTATTTATTAATGAGCCGTCACACTAACCGATGCTACAGTAACAATGTAGCACATATCGTTTGTATATCTATATCAATATAATGCTGGTCTAGGCTAAATATAGACATGTTAAGAGAACGCGTAGAGATCATAATCAGCATATTTAACTTACGTCAATTCAAACCTTTTATTAGTGATAGATAATTAAAATAAATTTGATAATTTTTCGAATTTACGTTTATAAGATTCAGAAGAATTTGCGAGAAACTTTTAAAAATCCCATTGTTCTGGGTTAAAAATACCGTTAAGTAATTCATTACAAATATATGAAAGTTAAAATTCTTCTTTTTTTAACATTCTCTTCACTGCTATAGTTGTTTTTATAGTCCAGTAACACTATTTGTTGAGAGATTTATCTTTTTCTTTCTAATTAAAATATTATTGAGTATTTTATGAAAAAACTAAATACAGGTCAGGATTCAAATGTGATATTCCATGTACCTAATTTCCAAGAGATTTACAAAAATATTTCTTTTGAATGAAAATTATCGTTTGGAAGATATGCATTTAATGTCTATTATAATTAATTAATTGTATAAATTTTATGCATCAATTATATGTATGACTGAACCTAGCAACCGATTCATCTTAGAATATGTACTTAATTAAATAAACACTAAAACTATATATTGCACATTATTTAAAGCATTGAAATCATATTCTTTTACTTCAAAATGCTTATGAATTACATGGTAGCTTCAGTCATACTATACATGATTATCCTGACCGTTTATAGAAAAATTATTATCAGAATCACGAATAAATACTATAAGTACAGATTGCCTTCAATTTTTATCGGAAGTAAAATGTTCATTCTTCTAAATTACGTAAAAGAAACTATAAAATTTTTAATTTTAAAATCACAATGGTTTATAATACTGTTTCAATAAAGTATTTTGTATGCAAATTTTTTAATTAAGTATTAAATCTATTATTTTAATTAAAACAATTTCCAATATTTAATAAAAAAAAATAACTAAATACTGAAATAAATAGTAACAATCATAGTTGCTAACGTTTAACGTAAATATTCAATAAAACGAATCGTTTCAAGTCGTTAATAGGAAACAAATATACAAACATGAATCAGTTAGAAGAAACAGCTACACATATTTCATTTGCCTCGACTTTCAGTATTAACAGAATTCCTTTGAGAATAAATTGAACCTTGAGCTAATCCTCTTAATGGACCTTTACGAAGTTCTGAATTAGGGCCCTTAGCTAGATTACAACTACCACCTACTAAGCTTGAATTATGACCTAAGGTTAAAATTCTGCTATACGTGTTTTTCGTCAATATAGATGGATCTGGTCCAGACCATGGCGCATAATCTGGTCTAAAATAATTCAAATAAAATCATATATAATTTTTAATACCATAATAGAAAATTAAATAATCTAAATGCTTATCACAAAATTTGAATATTAAAAGAATCAGACTATAATGATATGTATTTATCATAAACATTAATATTATCATTTTTGAAGTAACAGCTAGATATCTACTGAGTTAGTGAAAAGAAATTAATTACTTACAAAAGCAAATCGTTATTTGCTCCTTTTGGTAAATCTGTATTAGGTCCTATTGGTCTGGATAAATAAGGTGATCTGTAATCATCATCTTCTGCAGTACTAGTTCCACGAGAAACTCTGTAGTTATAAATTATTTTGTTAATCATGAATATAACATAACAGGTCAAAATGAGGAATTACAGATATTAATAGTTTTTGTATTAACTTACTTAGGTACTTCACTTTTATTTTTGGGTCTTTTAGATTTCTCAATATCTAATTCTTTAGTCATTCTTTTAATTGGCGAAGAACTTAATTTAAGTGCTTCAGTTACTGGAGGGCTGTCTTTTCTGTCATCACTTCTGTTACTGCTGTAAAAATTGGGGTAAGAAATTGATGTATTTTATTTTATTTATTTATATTTTATCACATTTTATTAAACAGTTACCTCTGACTACTGGACGTATTTAGTGGTTTTATAGCTTCTTCTGCTACCATAATGTCTAAAATATGCGCTGCTCGTTCTTCATCATAATCTACACTATCCATTGCCAATAAAATAACTTTTTCTGGCACTGCTTTAAATTTATCCATTAATCGCATTTTCACTGTAAAAAAATGGTGACCACATGAAATTTAATATTCAATTAAAATTGAAAAATTCATTTTCTGCTTACTTTTATTTTTTTCTTCTAAACTTTTCATTCGAGGAGGTGGTGTTGGAGCAGATGGAATAGTTTGAGCCTAAGAATATACTTCCTACTTTAGTACCATAGCACAGTATAAATAATTTTGTACAACTTAATGTACAACATAATTGAGTTTTACCTTCTCTTCCTCTTCTTTTTTTCTAATAGACGCTCTAGATGGTGCAGTAGGACTACGTTTTTCATAACCAAGCTCGAGCAATTTGTCTGTTGCTTTTTGGACATTGTTGTCACATTGTTCTAAAGTATCCAAAAGTACATACTCATCCACTTTTGGAAATACATTTTTCAGGTACCTGTGCATAATTTTTAAAATTAATAATTCATAAAAGCATTTTCCTATAATAACAGTAAAGAGTAATGCAAGAATTTTCTATGTAAACATAATTGTTATATTTTGGTAATATTAAATATGCTATTCAATATCTACTTCTTCTACATCAACCTGAGCAAGCTTGTGCAAAGTGAAGAATGCGTGCTTTAGTAAATGAATAGTTTAATATCAGATAAAAAGAAATAATTATCAAAGAAAACTCTCTAACAAATATGTACATTCTTTTAAAACATAAAGGAATAAACTAACCTATCTACGTTTTGAGTAACTGATGCGACTCAACATCTAAGGTACTGAAAACCGGGATGAAACTGAAAAAGATCGGGGTAGAAATAAAATATGTAAATCGGTAAACATAAAAGTAACTGTATGTATGCATTTTTCGTTAACAGAGACGGGAGCAAAACTTATAAAATTCACTCAAAGAAAATAGAATAAATAGTAGAAAATATTGTAAATAATTCAAGTATAAAAAAATATTCTTATTGGAGATAAAAAAAAATTATTAGTTAAAACTTGCTTTTTAAAATTTTTAGATAGTACTTTGCTCCATGTCCCAATTCACAATTATATTTATTTTTTTACTTATATTTTCTATTCTAGCAATAGATTAAGCATTAACCATGATTTTTAAGAGTGAAATATTAATTATACATAATTATATAATTTTCAGAGCATCTGATAAATTCATTTATAATAAGTGAGTGTGTAGTGTAATTGTGGATTTCAAATTGTAAAAAATAAATTAAAAACTGACATTGTTCACATATTTTAAAGATTTTGGGATAAACATGCAATATTACGAAACTTATTCCAGTTCCAGACTGGTAATGCAATTTTTTTTACTTTTAAATACACCAAATATCTAAGGGCTAAGACAGTACTACTTTCTTAGTATTTGGTGAAATGATTTTTAAATACACAATTTTACTGAAAAATATTTTCTGATGCCAAAAATCTTACTTCTGCATATTACGCTTTTATTTAAATACTTTAGAATCTTTTTAAAAGAAATTCATTTTTGCCTAGATCCGAAAATCATTTTTAGATAATGTTTGTTGATAGATAAAATTAAAAACCAGAATCAGAAAACATTTTCTTTCTCTTCTCCCCCTAATTTTCTCATACATAGATATACAATATTAACATCTAGCATCCAAATACTGGTTTTGACACTGTTAAGAATGGAATGAACCTAAGTTTCATTTTTGGGGAATGTGGGGTCGGCCGTACGCCCCGGGGTGGACTCAGTGTGAGAGCTGCGTGAATAGCGTGGGGTGGAAGTCGCCATCTCGGTATTGCGTAGCTGGAGTGCACGCCGATGGGCGTACAAGGTCCCGGCTGACAAAGTGGATTCTTCTCAACTTGTAGAGCGCTCACAACCAAAGCTGGCCTATTATGGTATCTGAAAGAGATCGGCTGGGCGCTTAGCACTTGAACTGATAACCGGGATGGGCTAATTTGAATTATAAAACATGACGCGAAAAAAATAATTATGAAGCACGATTTTTTACAACTTTTTTTTAAATAATATTTTCAATTTTTTTCAAAATCAATAATAATACAAAACGAGAAACACAAAGTTTAAAATTAATTAAGTTTTATGTATAGAATTCAAATTATATGATTACCCATTCCTGAGTTACAATGTGCTTTTTTTTTGGCAGAAAGCTCAAATTCAGGTTGTTAATTTCGCGACATTCAAAAAGTATTTGACAGAAAAAAATAAAAATCAAAGCGTTAGTATCGTGAAAGCACTTAAGTTGTTAAGAGATAGATTAGAAAAAATCGCAGAAAGCTTCATTATTATGAACAATTTTTGAAATTTAGCCTTCACCAGTATTTACATTTTTAAAAACTTACTTTTTTAATAATAGTCGAATATGTGTATCAGATACTGTAGGAAACATGCCATTGATTTTAGCCACTTGTAGCTCCACATCATTATTCTGCATTAAGCTGGTTTCAATGTTTCTAATGGGGGTAGGAGACCCAATCGTCATTTCACCAAGCCTATTTGTTAAACCACTGACAGAGCGCGTGGACAATGGAGTTTTCAAGTCCTAAACAATATTATAAAAAAATTAAAATTTTTGTCATAACTGCAAATCTTGTTTTAACATATAAAAATCTATTTGTATCTTAGCTACACTTGAACTTGACGCTAGATAGACCTAAGTTTTGACTTTTTCTGGAGGCAGCACTTTTACCTACCTGTAAACTTGGAGGTAAAAATGCAGGCTGTGGATTACGATAAGGCGAAGGAGTTGGATAAACTTGTGGAGCTCTGTGAGCTCCTGAGTAAACTGTATATCCTGATGTGGTATTTCCACTCATCTGTTGCCATATTATTAAACATGATAATCCAAAGAAAAGCAGCGTGCAAAGTCACAAGTATTCAAAAAAAGGTTTTTACTTAATTAAACACATTCAAGTGTTTATCATGTACATATATTTGCTGCAATCTCCGTATTCATATTGTAGCTTCTCAATATTATACAATTCCTACATTTATCATGTCAAGTCTATATTTATATATATCATAATTTAATAAATCTATTTTAATATTTTCTACTAAATAGTTCAGAGTTAAAAAAATTATCATGAATTACACTATAGAATTTGTACAATATTTATTAGAAAAGTAGAATAAAAATATTCAGAAATTATTTCAAAATTTCTTAAAATAAATATTAATTATTGAAAGAATTCTGAAAATGACTTAGGATTTTGTGGCTGCTATGCAATAGTGGTATACAAGGGATATCTAAATTGCAGTTTTTGTGTGCAAATAAAAGTATACGGAAAGCTTTCAAGCTCTCGGTACTTCAACTGTAAATTGTATATAAGCGTGAACCAACCTGTAATGGAATTGATTCGCTTGGATGATCTGTTGTTCCTGAACTTGGTGTGGTTGAATTCTGTGACTGGATATATTGAGCATACTGCCAGTAACGCACTCGTGGGTCTTCCCATGTTGTTGAACGATTGAAGTGATTTATAAAATATCTAAAAAAATAAATTTTGTGTTAAATGTATGGTAATAAAAGAAGATATAAACTAAGAACTGTGAATTATTCAAATAATGTTAAACTGAAATTTCTACTTTTTTTAATTGCAATTACTTTGAGTTTGACATATAATGGAGCAACTAGCAGAATATACTTAGTAGAATATAAAGATAGCTTTAGCATAAAAAGATATAAAAATGTAATTATGGGATAGGAAGTGAAAAACAGTTATTGTTATCACAGAAAAAAATGCATTTGACGCAAATCGCCGAGGGCAATCGCACAGTAGATGCAGTCAGGTAGTCTGTTAATCTGCAGAAAATGTAAAATCAAGATTTCCAACTCACGCGCGACCACTTTTGCCGTCGTATCGGCATTCCCAACCGGGCGGCAACTGATTCCTTTCGTTTTGTTCCGCCATTTTTGTCTGTTTTGACGGATTTGACTGACGACATACGGAGTGGCTGCACACGGCTGCACCCTGCGCACTTCTGTTAGCTGTACAGTGTACTGTAAACCAGTTAAGACTGTGGGATTTAATGCTGTACCTTCCGCCTACGCCGCCTCTACTGCTGTACGCAGACTCGACGTTGCTTATTCTAGGAGTTGCAGAATACCAACCACCAATGCTAGCACGTCGCGAGTTCAGGTTCTCTTTCTCCTTCTATCTTTCTCTATTGCATACTCAATATAAGCAACGAATAAGTGTATAGAATAGTGCGCACTGCGCAGTGCTGAGTACCTATTTACAAAATATCGTATAAAGTAGTCTGTAGACATATCAAGCGCATGTATAAGGGTTTCTACCCTTACTCCTCAGCTTGAATACTTCAATACATAGTTGCTGTAAAAATATTTGAATTGAAATCATTCAGGACTGAGGACAGTCCTTATTCTACATATACTATTTTAATCTATTGCAAAATTATAATTTTTATAAGATAACGATAGCTTTTTAAAAATATAAATTTAGTTAATAATAGAAAATATACGTTACTACATTCTACTATTATACATATAGATATTATATAGAAGCAATTTAATTTTGTATATATTTTTTGTCCTTATTTTTATTCTTTTAAACTATTTAGATTAGGGGCTAGGTCTTTAAATATCCTAGTAGCGCCATCTGATGACGAAAATTTCTCAAGATTTTAGAAGTGAGTCATAAAATCTTGTGCCGTCGTCAACTCAGCTCAGCCGTCAGTGGTTTGCTTATTTCTATGTAAGAAGCTAAGAAAGAGAATGTTTTTGTTTCTCTTACGCATCAAACATTTGCATACACCATTTGATTGATAAAATCTGCACAGTATAAATTATAGAAATATTATCAAATATAGCATAGTAAGAAAATACAATAAGGTAAACATACAGACAATAATACAAATGATTTTTCTTTGTTTTTGACAGTATTTTGTTTCACTTTGTAATAATCTCAACAATCCAAGTAAATTAATTTAAGCTTTTTTAAATATCAAATTTAATTACTTTATATATGAATGCATTGTGTCAACTGTTTGATTTGTTAATTGTTTAAAAAAATACATTAAAATAAACTTGATTCACGTGAAAAATCTTGATCTAATCATCAAGACATTCCACTTGTGTTTCTTTTTCCAGAAAATGTCAATATCTCAAGATCGACCAGAGCTTTACGAAGAAGTAAAACTATACAAAAATGCTAGAGAACGTGAAAAGTATGATAATCAAGCAGATTTATACGCTGTTGTGAATACTCTACAACATTTAGAGAAAGCTTATATCAGAGACTGTGTTACACCTAAAGAGTATACTGCAGCATGCAGTAAATTATTAGTTCAATACAGAGCTGCTTTTAAACAGGTATAAAATTTTCTAATTTATTAGAAAGTCAAAACATTTCTTGATTCGAATGTTATTAAAAATTTTTAGTTATATATTATTAAATAAAATTGGATTTTATAATTAAATTAGGTTCAAAGTGACCAATTTCCAACAATCGATGCCTTTGCCAGAGCTTTTCGTCTTGACTGTCCAGCTGCACTTGAAAGGATCAAAGAGGATAGGCCAATTACTATCAAGGATGACAAAGGCAATACATCTAAATGTATTGCTGACATTGTTTCTTTGTTTATTACACTTATGGACAAACTACGCTTGGAAATCAAAGCTATGGATCAGCTTCATCCAGATCTTAGAGATTTGGTAGATACTATGAATAGACTTAGCATATTGCCAAGTGATTTTGATGGAAAACAAAAAGTTGCAGAATGGCTGCAAACTTTAAATAATATGTCTGCATCAGATGAACTATCAGATACTCAAGTTAGACAATTGATATTTGATTTAGAAACATCCTACAATGCGTTTAATAAAGTTCTTCACAATTCATAATTTAAGCGTAAAAGAAAATAAACTATGTAATTATCAAAAATAGAATTTTTAAAGTTATTATATTGTAAAAAATGAATTTTACTTATAATGAACAACTATTCATCATTACTCTTTGCTAAGTAAATAGCAGCACAAATTATATTATTTTTATGCAATGTTAGAGTTATTTTGTAACCATTGTTATACACTCAATTTTATTCTAAAAATAGTTATTGTAAATTTGTAATAATTGCGCTTAAGTTATTTTCAAAATATTTTTCTGTGGTGTAAAAAAGGGAAAGATACTTGTTGAATAAATGATAAAGAACAAAATAATGAAAACATTAAATAAATAGTTTTTATTAGAATAAGGCACCTATAAATAATTTATAAATTCTAATGAATGTATTCTCAATTTAATAGGTATTTTATTTTAAAAAAATCTACAAAATTTTTTGAATCTTAAAGATATATTCAAAGGAAGAAACCCAAAACATGAAAAATATATATTTTTAAAATAATACTTTTAAGGGGACGTCGGAGTCACTA
>UELU01146090.1:124472-161316 GCA_900490025.1 Megastigmus dorsalis
CCCACAAGGTTTTTCAAACTTTTCTCTTTAACAAATTAACCAATTGACTTGAAATTTTAGGAGATGATAGAATGATCATAATTGAAGCGCGCTCAGCCCTGAAATTACCAATAAATTGCGTAAATATAATATTTTTCATTTAAAATATAATTGCAAAGTCAGAATCATGCCATCTCTTGGATTGAATCGAAATCAGTAAAAATTTGGTATTTTCTTATCTAGCTTCTATATTATTTTAGTTTTCGGAAATTTCTGGGTTGAGCGCGTTCTATTTATAATCATTCTATCATCTCTAAAAGTTTCAAGTGAATTGGTTAATTTATTAAAGAGAAAAGTTTGAAAAACCTAATGTCGGTAAAACAGGCGACTCCGGCATCCCCTTAACAGATTCCAATATGTACAAGGTAGGTAAGGTAGAGAAACTGGTCAGTATTTCCTATTCCCATATTCCCCATAAACACTAATATTTTGTAAATATATATTTATAAAATAAAATTTGTTGTAAGTGTTATTAGTATATGTGACGAATCGAAAAGCATGTCAATTTTTGTTAATAGAAAATTTTTGTTAGTAGAAATATTATAATTCGAAATGATTTCAATATGCACCTGCGTGTACTGAGTCTAGTAGTCAGTACCTAAAATTGTAGTATTGTATTTTGTATACCATCATTACCAGTTAATAATGTACCTACATGTTAACTGAATTTTTTATATGGGTCGATAAAACAGTGCAAAAAATTGATGCGCGCGCAATTTAAAGATTGAATCGTATTATTGAGCACCCAGTAAACAATTATAGAATTATGTCCTGAATGTGAACCAATTTTAAGCTAAAAGAGGCGTTTCGACTTGAAATCGGTGGAAATACAGGAGGAATTGGTCACTGGGTAATTTAGATAACAGATTCAATTTAAAAATAATTTAATATTTTGTTTGCAAAAATTAGTCAATGCTTATTTATTAATGCTTTATTAATTAATAATAATAGTTTTCATAACAATGGCGTAAAGTTTTTACGCGTGAACGTCTTACACGAGGTAGCCAGCCCGAGGGAATCAAGACCACGTAAAGTTGTAATAGTATTTTTCGTCATAAGACCGTAAAATGCGATTTCACGGCTCGAGTGTTCATCGACGCGTACGAAGTCCAGATGAGCCGGTCCGAGTATCGTACAATCACACGAGACCGTGAAATCTTACGGCCTTGTGACGAAGAATTTTTCTTTATATATCATAGACGTAAAATCTTATTTTTCGTACGGTGTTTAGTTTGTAAAATTTAATTTTATATACAGTCCGTCATCAACATATTCAATTTATTAACGTAAAATGGTTCATTTTAGAATTGTTTTTATTATATAAGGACTGACCGTAAAATCGAATTATACGGGCTGAAACAGTCCGTAAAATTGAATTTTATAGCTCAAATACCAAACAATATTTTTCGCCCTGTTGTAAACAATATTTTATTTTGCATTTGAAAATATAGAAAAATACGTTACGTGCAACTTTATTTAGCGCACTTTACGCATACTATATCATAAAACGTATAAATATAGCTCATTGCATGTCTATCGATATATAATAGAAGTGAAAGTTAATACGAGACTCAGGTGTATAGCTCAAATTAAAATTTTTTTGAATAGTTTTATTTTGTATAAGCGTACAACTGCTGTAGATTTACACGTTTATAAATTATTATACGTTCTTATTTAAATTTTATTGGCTCGTTTGAGTGTAATAGCTACTGAGGTACAGTCAGCATAGCTGGGCTTCACCGGTAATTTAACTTAAAAACTTGAACTTACACAACAAGTGCATATTATGCATAAGATAACAAAAAAATCTTTATTTTTTCATATTCGAATATTTCGATTGGCGCAACTCTGCTAGGGTCAAGATCGCCCATAAAGTACATAGGTACAACTATTTTTGCATGTTCACGTTTTACTCATAGATTTTTTGTTTTCAGATGTTAGTGGGTGTTACTCTTGATGGGACCCACTTTTGTGTATTGCTAAAGTAGGAGAAACGACTCGACATTATAGTAGGAATGAAACATAAATTTGATATACTAGAATAGTATAACTGGACGTAGCAAAAGTAGTCAAGCGTTTGCGAAAACGGTAAAGACCGTTATTTATTCCTCGATTTAAAAAATAAAATGATTTTTCAACTGACTTTTTGATATGATTTTTTTTTTTTGAACATGCGGTGCATAACTATGTAAGTTACTTACTGCCTTCAATATTCTTTTGATTTATGGGAAAAACAATATTTTACATATAAAAATCACTGCTAAATTATGTTACGTTTTGTACTTCTTCAAATCGATTAAAAGCCTTATTTACCATTTTTTCTCTAATTAATTCTAATAATGAGTCGTAAATTTTATTATTTATGGAAAACTACTTAAATTTCATTCAATTGCCTTTAACATTTATTCAAGTATAAACGTATTTCTTTTTTTCAACATAAAATATCTCTCTGAAAAAATATATATTTTTCGGCACTATTTGCGAATCTCATAAAAGACGAAAAAATATGACCCTACAAGATCAAAATTGGGGTTTATTTTAGTCACTCTGCAGGAGATACACAGTACTTATATTTATGCATTTTTACGTCTACCTACTTTTTAATCGTCATAATTTTTTCTACTTTCTTAACATTTTATGTAATTTGTACACATTCTGTTACACAATAATTTTTTCAAGTTTTATTACGGTTTTTCATGAGTTTTCATATACTGCCTTTCATCAAATACTTATACTTCTTAGTGTATTCGGTCACGCTTTGCCTTTTAACTCATAATTTACGAATTAAAATACTAAATTTGGTGTTCTAATGACACTATAACGTCGCTTCAGTAGAAAATTTTGTCGCTTGCTTTTGACAATTTGACTTTATATAAATATTGCATCGCAGTTAAATGTTTTTTTAAAGCAAACATTTTCGAAAAGTGCAGAGAAGCAGGGATCGCAGTAAAGTGCACCCCTACGATGTGGGCATAGCTAGTTCTACCGTTCCTCGCATATCCCCAACTTGTGCCTGCACGTGCAAGCTCTTGCCTCTCAGAAATTTAATTTTAAATTTGGTTCCCCCATCGCAACCTCGCGGTCTAGAGCCGCGAGCGTGAAAATATTATACAGGGACACCCGCCCAATCGTTATTTGTGGTGAAAATGGCAATATTCATTTACAAAATGCAAAATCGGTATACATACAGCGTTAATTGAAATATTGCGAGAATGAAAAATTTGTAAGATCCACGGAGAAACGATTTGAATCCAAATTACAATAACGATTCATCTATTCTATATTGTATAAAATAGACAAATCTAATGGTCCCGGCTCGACTTAGTGTCCGGCTCCTCGCCAAGGACCAAGAGTCCGTACACGGCTTCATCGGCAGACTGCAGATTACCCTGCAATTAAGCCTGGGATTGTCGCCGAAGATGAAAACGATCGTCAGTCGTGCAGTACTCGTGCACAAGTGCGCAAAAGAAAAGAGTAGAGAGAGAGAGAGAGAGAGAGAGAGAGAGGGAAGGGGGGCAGAGAGAGAGAGAGAGAGAGATACATATAAGAGCAAAAAGAGTTGGGCGACTCTCGGCGGCGTATCCGTCGTCACGATCGTCGTCGCGCACGTTGTCGGGCCCCTCGCCTCTCTCGAGTTCTCTGGCCGCATCGAATATTTATAGCGCGACGATGCTCGTCGCGAGTGCTGCAGGCATGTGCACTCGACTCGTCGCAGTGCGCGGACCCTCGTCCGACCGCGAGGAGGTGGCGGCGTCGGCGTTTTTGGCGCGCGCTCCCGAGCGCGAGAGAGAGCGAGAGAGCGAGCGAGCGAGAGAGAGAGAGACGCTGGGCAGACGGCACGACGACGGCAGTGAGCAAAGTTGAGCAGTAGACTACGGCCAGCGGGCCAAGCGGCTACCGCATCGGCATCGGCAGCAGCAGCAGCAGCAGCGAGCGACAGCAGCAAGGGGCGAGCGAGCATCATCATGAGGCGATGCGTGCGCGAGCGCTGGACGCCAAGGCACCCGACTACTGACCCGCGCGCTCCAAGATGATAACCGCCGCCGCCGCAGTCGCCGTAATAGCGCTCGCCTACGTCCTGACCCTCGCCGAGTTGGTGCGCGCCGAGATTCCACGACCGGTGAGTGTCTCATCTCTCTGCTCCCGTCTCGTGAGCGCAGCCCCATTCCCTTTTTCTCTTTGCTCCCTCTCTCTCTCTTTCTCTCTCTCTCTCTCCTTCTCCTTTTCACTCGATTCGTACCCAATATATACTTTCTCTGCACCTCGGCCCTCTTTTGCTCGCCGTTCCTCGAGAGATCCAATGATTCGAATTCCCGCCTTCCTTCGGTGCTGCACCTGCAGCTATCTCGCTTTGTGTCAATTTCAGCCCGATTTTTCCAGCCTTACCGAGCTCTTTAAGCGCGCTTTTACGTAATGTTGCTCGTCGCACCAGTTTTTTTTTCTTTTTTTTTTTCGTAACCTTTTGTCACTTTTTGCTCGCCTTTTGCTCTGCTCGATTCTTTATTGGGGGGAGGGGGGCTTTTGCTCCGCTATATAAGTATCGTTTCGCTCTGCGGATGATATTGCGCTAGCGCAACGATCACGAAATTTCGAAGCTTTCGAAGCACTGGCTCTTGGAATAAATCGTTTTCCCAGCATTCGCATCTACTCGAACACTATCTTGGATTGTCTCGAAGCTATAAAGTGGAAGGAACACATGATGCCAGTGTGTGTATCGGTGCGAGCGGCAGATGCGACACACAAGACACAACTCCGAATTCCGAAAGCAGCTCCGCAGACTAAAGCGTGCCGCGCGGCTGTTACCTATATACCCGCTCTCTCAACAGTCTCAGCACTCCTACATCTCTTCTCATTCTCTATCTCTCTCTCTCTCTCTCTCTATCTCTCTTCCGCGCACGCTATAACACTCCTGTCGTACTTTTGCATCGCGTCCTGTAATTAGTCAAATTGTTTGCGTACAGTGCTTGTAACGCTTTGCGCGTTGAAAAGAGCCTCTCGACTCGTGCAAGTGGAAATAAAAAAGAGCTTGTATATGTAGAGCAAAAAATGTCAATTTAATATCCGCGTAAATTTCTAAGTCAAGTGCTAGAATTTAAATTGACCAGCTGCATTCACGTACGGCTTTGCATATAAACAAATCCTACCTATTTCACTTTTTAAATGTCCAAATATTGCAATAGTCTACGTGCACTTGAGAAAGTTTCGATTGAGTTTTCTCAAAGCATTATTAGACCTACTGACTCTGAGCTAACGGCGTACGTAGGAATACAAACATTATTATATTTGTGTACTTATTCCAATACATATTTAAAGAGGCACATTCCCAAATTAGAGCAATGCGTTGACATTTCATATATACATTTATAATGTAAAAATTTGTAAGAATTACGAAAATGCATAATAATTATAATAAAAAATACATACATTAATTGGAGAAAATATTTTTTGCGACAAGTGCCGCGTAAATGAAAAAATAAGGCTTGCTAAATCAACATCGATTCAGCTCTTGTCAAGATTTATTACTGATACGTATGATTTAGTCGTTCTTTGATTACTTGATTGCTGATAGTTGTCTGAGTAGTGTCAGCTTCTAGGTTTTTCCGTTTACTGATATTTACAGACCGAAAATAAACAAGTTCATACACTAAACGTCAAAAATCATTTTGTAAATGGATTTTATATAGTTCCTATAAAAACATTTTCTAAAAATGTACGCACTTTCTTATATTACTTTTTAAATAAAACGTATTATGTGATTAGTTAAAACCGTGCATCATTCTAGTGTTTTATGTATTGTGGTCTTGAGTTTTTCCTTTAACTGTACTACGCTAACTGAAAATAAGTAGATAAGTATTTTATTTGAAAAGGACTGTTTACCAAAATTGACATATATAAATTAACAATAGAGATGAGATGCTTCACCTCGAGTGAGTCACGTTACGTGAATATACCGGTGTTACTGAATAGCTACTTAAGTGCAGAAACATCCATTCAAAATGTTAATAATTAATACGCAAATTGCACATATTACTTAGTCACTGAAAATCCATGCCGGAGAAAAACCGTATTTGAAAAGTTGAAAGTTCCTTGCCTCATTAAAACAAGAGAGTGACAATCTATTTAAAGGATTTTCCACCTTCTCGTTTTCTTAGTAATAGGATTCCAAATCATACAATACCACCAAATTTTCGATCTAACTTAAATACTTCAATTTACAAATATTTCAAATTCATTGCCCTTCAAACACAGTTCAAATGAATATTCAAGCTGAGTAATTACAGTAAAAGAGAAAGAATGTTTCCCTGTTTTGCGTTTTCTGCAATTTCGCGTGGTACCTTGTTAAGAAAACCATATAAGCATACGTATACATGTTCCTCTCTTTTCAAGGGCTACGCACGCAGAAGTGCGGCGAATTCGATACGTATTCTTTCTAATCAGGCAATAGCGCACCGATGTGGAATACGATATACCGTAGCCGATACACTGCATATATCGAGATCCTTATGCGTCAGAATAAAAAAACTATTTCATTTCGCGTAACTTGTGATTTAAAATATAACTTCAACGTGAGCACATTTCAAATCACTTTATATTTTCATTCTTTTATTTGTAGCATTTGGATAAAGCTCTGGACGTCGGACAAAAAGTACCGCAAGTTCATGAGAAGCAACATTTCAAGCAGAGCACGCACAATGGTTTATCACAAAATGGTAAGCCGCGTATACTTCATTACTTTTATAAAACTATATAATGAACAAAAGAGTTAAGTGTCCGAAAAATTTTTCGATCATTAAAAATTTTAGTGTACTTATCACAAAAACGTTTTTATTGCAAACAGGTCACTTGTATAGATGCACTTAGTAATAATATGTTAAACGATTGACTATTTTTTATGGCTCGAAATGCTAAAATAATTCAATTTATTGGCTATAATATTTGCAATTGGTTATGTGCATGCTAACGTTATCGTATGAAGCAGTATACAAGCATTTTATCATTGTGACGCATGAAAAGCATAGTGAGCAATTTATGTGTTAAAATTGCTTCTCTTCTTACTCATATTGTGCATAGATGTTTTGGGAAAACTCATTAAAATATACCAATTATGATTTCGATGCCTTACTTTCGTTTCTCTCAATGACGTTCGGATATTCTTATCATATTTTATTACAAGATATACTTAACATACAATTATCTACAGTATTAATAGCATTACAATTCGATACGAGAAAACAAAAATCTCTTAGGAAATCGAACTGTATACGCGATTAATAGATGTTCTGATTAATGGATATAATGTAATATATGTACGAAAAACAAGGAAGTCTCAAAATGTATACCCTCAAGTATTATTTGTAATGAATATACTATATATACCGTCAAATTTATACATTTAACTCATAAATTGGTCCGATGATCCAAAATAGTTTTTTAATGTCGAGTTTTTATGCAGCATGGAGGAATCAGTACTTTGTTCTTTTTTAAAAAAAAATCAAAAGAACTTTCGTTGAATAATTTGAGTTCATTAAAATATTGACTTTCAGATTCATCGTACCTAACTGACTTCGCCAGCTGGAGCGACTGGTCCGTCTGCGACAGGTACTGTTCGCAGAACCGCGTCAAGCGATGCCGAATCAAAAAGAGATGTGGCAACACCATTATGCGAGTAAGTTGCGAAATCGAAACAGTTCACATAGAATAGTTATAAGAAAATAAATCTATATCAATTTATAGGAGGAACGAGTCTGTGCTCACGAAGGAGCTGGGCGACAAACGAGATGCAAACATCATCAGCAAAGAGCAGCTAATAGAAAGTCTCGTCAGTTTCGCATTGTAAAGGTATATTTATATATATATACATTCATTCATACTTGAATATTATAGGGTTAGTCTTAATCACCGTCACCTCGAGAGCCTCGTTACGTGATTCATTAGACATTTTTACCATTTTATATTTACATTACAATAAAGAAAAATGATTCTTACGGAGTAAGTCTTGTATTTAATAATAATTCTTTTCTGAAATGAAACATTTTCACTCTAAATGATTTATTTCTGGTTTAAAAAAAACTATTTGTTGATGGTAATTTCAGAGGTGGCGGTAAACGAGACTTCCACCTATTTTCATTCTTACCTTTGGAGTGTTAAAAAGCAATCGTCCCCTTACTTAAAAGGTTGCTATTATCCATCTGATCTTAAATTTCAAATGAAATCTGTGCCGTACATGTATAACTTAGATTCTTCAAAATTAGATAGAATTTTTGGAGCTTCAAGTAATAAATCTTCTGATAGATACCGGAGGAAGCACAACCGCGCCATGGGCGAGGGAAAAATAAGGGAGAAAACGAAGACTGGTTTACTGGTCATTATGGGAAATGGAGCAAGTGGTCAACGTGCACGCGCTCCTGCACTACACAGCGTCACAGGTTAGAAGACTTATAAGAATATTTTTCTGCTCAACCACTTCCACGTGCCACTGTAATATAATGATACTATAGTTTTATTTACTATTGATATATAGATGGTGCAGAATACCCGGTGTGTGTCGGAAGGACGTGATTCGTGAAAGTGCCTATTGCTATTTAGACGGAAGTTATTGTCAAAGGTGGGTTCGACGAAAAGTGCCTGATAATCATGAAGATTTTAGTAACGGTAAGACTTCATCATAAAATCTGCTGGAAAGAATATTACTTTGCAAAGTCACTTTCCTTTTAATTGTCTTTAATCTTTAGACCGCCGCTATATGATGTCGTCTACGGCATACACCTATGATTTCCCGCCCCTAATTTTGGAATAGCTTGAGATCTTATGTACGCTCATTTGTATATTATACGCTTTTATATTTTCAAAACAGCGGCGTTCTAAAGGTCGGACAATAATTAAAATATTTACAGCAGGTGATTGTATTCGATCATACCGATTTAATCTTAATATTGATAATTTCGATTTAGATTTTATGGTAGATAAATATGATCTCAATATAAACGGTATTGAGAATTTGACGACGAATGAAGAAGAAAGCTGGAAATGTGGTGTGTCAAAGAAGAACTCGAGGCTGTCATATTTTACGAGGATCATTGGTGGCCGCCCAACCGCTCCGGGTGGTTGGCCATGGCAAGTTGCTGTTTTAAATAGATATGGTGTAAGTAAACAATAAGAAATTTGATCAATCGCCGAGAATTTAATTATAATTTTAGTCAAAATCGATAAATTTCTGATAAGCTATCGCGTTAGGCTAAATCGCTAAATAATTGATAAGAATTATATAGATTCTCAGATAGAGTAATACCAGCTGCTAAATACAATTAACACTGTTATATAAAGATATTATTTTATTTCTTGTTCATCCACTTCTTCCTTATTCGCAATCTAATTAGATAGATGTTAATAAAAGATGTTTAATATTCTTATTAATATAAATTTTTTTTAGGAAGCCTTTTGTGGCGGTACACTAGTTTCACCACAATGGGTACTTACTGCTGCTCACTGTGTTAGAAAAAGGCTTTCTGTTCGTATAGGAGAGTACAACCTTTTTATCAAAGAAGGCTCTGAGCTTGAACTAAAGGTACCAATAGTTTTCTAAATATGTTAGAATATTATAAGAACTTGCATTTTATGGAGACTGACTAAATCTATTATAATTTTTAGGTGCATTATTCCGTCACTCACCCTAAGTATAATGCGCACACCGTTGACAATGACATTGCTTTATTACGACTACCAATCACATTGACGCCTTCGGATTCGAGGGGGATCGCTTGTTTACCAGCCCCTTGGCAAGATTTACCTTCCGACCAATTGTGTACGATCATTGGTTGGGGTAAGGCTAATGCTTCTCATGATTTCGGCACAGATGTTCTTCATGAAGCAAAGGTACAAACTGCACGTAAATTGAAACTATTTTTTTTATGAAAATTGCACCTTAAAGTCAATTTGATGTAGCTGCAACGTTTTTATGAAGTCTATTGATTAATTTTCTATTGATTTTGCTTTTTAAATTAGAAGATAACATTTTTATTCATGAAATTCAATATGGAAATATTAATTCAGACCTGAAAAAGGCGTCAATTTCTGCCAAAGCCTTTCCATATTAAACGTAAATTAGACTGATTAACATTCACCACGCAATTTCGTATAAAGTAACAATTTCATTTCAGATACCTATAGTTTCCGATGAAAATTGTCGTAACGTCTATGTTGATTACAAAATTACCAACAACATGTTTTGCGCTGGCTACCGTCGAGGCAGAATGGATTCTTGTGCAGGTGATAGTGGGGGTCCATTGCTTTGCAAAGACCCAGAGAAAAATGATCATCCGTGGACTATTTTTGGAATAACTAGTTTTGGGGAAGGCTGTGGAAAACGTGGAAAATATGGCATCTACGCAAGACTATCAAATTACGTAAATTGGATAACTAGAGTTATCGGATACTAAGTTGAAGTGTAATAATTTGGGTGAAAACTCGATCATCATGAACTAAAGTGTCACATGCTATGCTTTTAGAACCTATAGATTTGTGGCAAGGTTGATTGTTAATATTCTCAGTATGATAAGACTTTTTATAAAATCATTTAACATTCGATCCTAAATGTTAAAAAGAGAGAAAAATTATATTTTTTCAATTGTAATTGAAAATTGCGTGACCACCGATACTCTCACTTATGGACTTATAGGTCTCAATAATGTATGATTTGATATTAATTTATAAAACTACTAATAATCTTATAAATATAAGAGATATGGAACAAGAAAGTCAATATTACAACATAAATATTAATTTATTTCTTAAAAATGAACTGGATCTTATGCTTATTCAAGAATGCACTATTTTAATTGGTGTGAAATCGCTTTAATTAATAATTCTCATGAATTCGTATGACCTACTGGACCAATTAACGCATGCAGCTGTATTCTCTTTTTTAAAAGAATGTGGTGTTTAACTATTTTTTGTATGTAATTTTACAGAAAAATAATAGATTAAAAATAACAGTATACATATTATCAGTTACTATCAAAATGAAAACTCCAATATAGAAATCGTTAAAGTCTTTTAATTATTTCAAATAATTTCAAGAATATAATGTAGTTTAAATTAACATTTATAATTGATTTTTTAAAGTGCCTTTAAAAAATAATTACAAAAAGTCGCATAACAAATAGAGTGCTCTTAAACAATACCTATTAACTAAATTAATGTTGTGCTGGAAAACTTATTAACACATATTTTTCGTATCATTGCGATCCTGCGTTAGCTAACGAAACTTAAAAAATAAGTATTAAAGTAGTTTTATTATAAAAGAATGTGAATATAACGGGATTACTCGACCGTTTTCGATATAGTACCCTATTTTTCGTCTTCCATCACAATAAACGTGTAAGCATAAATCCATTTTTGTGCACATGCTTAATTAAATTTACATTTTGAGAAATCCATTTCTGGATGTTGTTCCATAAACCTGAAAAATTAAGTTAAGTTATAATTTTAAGAAATTTTTAAGCAAATCGCTATTTCTCATGCAAAACATAGTAAATTTTTAAAAATAAATTTTACTTTTTGATAACATCTTGCTTCTTTTGTTCATCGGACGTTGGGAGACCAAGTTCCTTTTGACGTTGATCATACATCATTTTTTCGACGAGACCCCGAGTTTCACCATCTAAATCAGATAGTTTACTAGGCTCGGGATTAACTTTTTTCGTGCTGATTTCAGGATCGCTAGTTACCACATTAGCCCACCATTGCATCTTATTTACCTAAGACAATTCGTAAATTTCATTTATTAGTAAAACTTTTATTAATTTATTAATGAAAGCATTAAATTTTAAACTTTAAGAAAATTTTAACATAGAAATATTTAATGAAAATAGCTTTTGAATATGAATTTTTATAGTAGTCATAAATATCATATATATTTAATATCGATTTAAATGAATTTTGTTTAAAGGAATCAGAAGTATAAGTACTTTGATGCAAAATTTTAGAATTATCAATCAAATTAATTTTCTTACTTTTTCTAGATTTATCAATAGAACTTTTCCATCTTCAATAACCCAGGTAGATTCTTCAAGCTTAACCTCGTGTGGAAATTCGCCGTCAATAATAGGCGTTTGACCCTTGACACCACATTTCAAATGTTTCTTTGTTATTGATACTTGAACATCCCTCGGGCGTGCGTTAAAGTTGATTTTTAGAGGCACTTTTAGCTGAAAATAAAAAATGATACCTGTTAATTATATTTTGAAGTTTTGTAGGTGCATGAAAAAATTTGAGGCAGTTCAATTGTTTTTCACAACTAGTTAAATATTTACTTCCTCGTATAATAGAAATATAGTTTTATGAACAAATCGTAAGTATTAAATAAAAATCAAAGTATTAATCAAACGTGAAAATCTAGAGCTTATTATATCTAGCATTGAAATTGATAAAAATCCTTTACGAAATCTTTGCAGTTACGCAGCGAACAACATTAAGAAAGGCTGTAGTGTTTTTTTATCACAATTCCAATCAGTCGCACCATGATGAACGGAAGGTGCAGCCGTAAACACAAGTGGATTTGATTGAACTGACCGCGATTGATTGCTTCGCGCTCCAATTCTCACCGACCTCCGTTCATCTGCGCGATCGGTTATTTGATTCTTGAAAAAAAAATATTGTCTACATAGCCGACAAAGCGGCGGCAAAAATGGCCTCTTAATAATTCTGCGATAGCACAATTTCTTGTGAACGAAATGAGGGAAAGGAAATAAAACGATCATTTTAGCAGCCCTTTTACTGCTGAGGATAATAATCTTCTCAATCATTGTGCAAACCACATGGGTATACGAAAACGGCTATGAATATCGGCAGTTCCAATCGCTATGTATATAATTCGCGTATGATTCAATGAGTTAGAGCGAATAAAGCAATCAGCATCGATATACTTTATGTAAATAATGTAAAACACAATATTCGGGGAAACCCTTATTTAGTCACAAAGTTTTTTATTTCAATTCTGTTTAGATTTGTTGTCATGCGAATGCCATCCAACAGAACGCAAGCAGATTGAGAAAATAATTGTTCAAATTCGCAATGTCAATGACTCGAAGGTGGAAAAAATCCCGATACAATAAATAATCAGTAATATTTCGGAAGATTTTTCGAAAGATGTTCAAGGGGAAAACAAGTGCAGTTGATGGCGTCGATAAGGAGGCGTAGGCAGTCGGAAATTTCGCAAGACGACACTTTGCATTTTCCTCTTTCCATTTTTTCCTCTCGACCCTCGGTTCAGTCGGCTTGTACGTTCAGCAACATATATACAAAGACACTTGGCGTTGCCCTCACTTCCACAGTCAAAGAGAGACCAAGTGGAAGGCATCGGTGCGTGGAAATGGATCATGGCTACGACGCTTACTCTGTCTCTCTTTCACTCTTCTATTCTCTCTCTCTCCCTCTCGCTCTCGCACTCACTCTCTTATAATGCTACCTTTGAGAAGCTAAAGCTTACAGCTACGATAGGCCACATTGTAATTGCTAATAAAATATTGCACGCTGCACTCCTGATATATATGCGTATAATGAGCGATTAATGTTACGTGTAAAGTGTAGATTTTTTTGCGAGATCGCGACGTTTTTTATTTGAGACACTGCACAGTTCTGTAAATTGCTTTATCAACTTTCATGGACCCGATCTTTGGATTCGAAATAAGTTCAGCACAAAAGGAATGGAACTTTGAAAATGGATCGCTTGCAGGTTAATTGCCGGCTGTGGAATTTTATCCTCTAGCTGATCGTCTTCGTGGGTGTTTTTTACTATTGGGCAATCTTTATATCTTCTAAATCTACATCGGCTGCAACAATTAACGATGAATAAGATGATAAAACTGCAGGAATTAAGAAAAAAGGGCAATGCAAATCGGTCGATAGAATTTTTCGTACGCTTATCAATAGTTGTTATTTGCAAAAAGAATTAGTTGCAACCTGTGCATCGGTCGCAATGGATCAACGCAGAAATATGCCGATAGCGTTATTACGTGAAATTTGACGAAAGAAGACCGGTAATGCGCGTAATCGGCCGGGCAATTCGTGAAATCTCAATCGTTACGCAATCGACCAGAGAGAAAAGCGAGAAGCGAGAATCTGAAGAGCTCCGATTGCGATTAAAAAAAAGTTCGTCAGAAGCTATGTGGGCAATACGGTATGAATCATCGGATTTCGGTTGCGTCGCGCGCGCGACTCGATGCATGCTCTCGGTCACGTCAATGGCAGAGGAAACGTGTACCTTCTTCGTTAAGCCTCATTTCCGAGTCCATCGCATACTTACTTTTATTTGCCATTCGGCGTAGGTTGCATTTTGAAAACTTACTCGAACGTTCGCGCAGGTCTGAAACTGTTGCTCTGTTACAAGCACGATGGAAAAGGATCATCGCAGAGTGCAATTTGTTCATTATTATTTATGGCCATTTTAAATATCTGCTACGACCTCGAATGAAACAAGAAAATGATTCTCTATCGAGCCTTTATTGCATGATATCGTTGGTATGCGCTGCAGAGACTCTTTATCATTCATATATATATAGTCTTTGAATATTGTTGATAAATTTTTATTGAGTGTCAAAATTTATAATTTTTAGTATCAGAATCGTCTTTATGTAAAGTCCAACTTTATAAAAAGCAATAAAACTTATAAATATCTAAAATCAATTAGGAAATCCAAATAGTTTGTTTGTGTGCACATGCGCGTACACGAATGTAGTTATGTTCCTCTATACCTCATACAAGGATTAAACAGATTTTACTCTATATATATCGCAGATCTATTTCTCTTCTGACAGTGTAATTTAGAAACATTTAATATTCGTTTGCAGCACGCAATATATAGATATCGTAAATTTTATTCGGGAAGCTAGAAAACTATTTGTAGTATTCGAAAAATAACAATAAATTATATAGATTATATAAATATACGCGTTGACTTTCACATCTATTTTAACGTTGCGACGAGGAGCGAAACCCTATGTGTATAATGCACATTATAATAAAATACACGAAAAACCTGCTATATTAACATGATAGGACGATATGATACGTGCGATTTTGATAGAGAGCACGCAAGATCGCGTAAGGCTATATAGGCGATGTATTACATGCACAAGATGAGTGGATGACGTCAGGGCGCGTGTGCATGCACCGCAGCGCAGACTATCCTTCGCGATAGAAATTCAAAAGAAACGCTTCTCGATATCGCCGATGGGATGACCTTTGATTTTTATGCCGCAACTATATATACATGTATACACGAGTTCCATGCGGCAATGAGCCGAAACATAAACGGAAATTACGTCAGTCGTAGTAGCGGGACTCGGATATACGCATATATGCAGAAAACTGCATAAATCAAATTACATGCAGACACTAGTCTGCGCAAGGTTTGTTACAGTATGTTTTAACAAGTTTGGGGCTTTTTGCTGCTCTAATACGTAGGTAGAACAATTGCTATTCGCGGTATACGTATATGTATAATTTACAGCGGCAGAATTTAGGAGAGAGCTTCGCACTTGCAATCAAGACACACACTCGAAAAACTTACAGAGACTTGCAGACAGGTTTGACACTTGAATGTGCCCAAAAATACGTTTCAATATTCCGAGATCAATGGCTCGCGTAAATTTTAAAGTATAGTAGCGCTGACACTTAACAGGGCAAAAAAATGATTTTAGTTATACACGCGAAAATCGAAATTCTTGTACTCTTTAATATAGCGTACTCGTGATAAAGATTGTGTGCGCAGTATGTAAAAATTTTTGCAGTTGCGACACTTGCAAATACTAGTATGCGGTAAGCTACAATTTTTTTTTTTCAAGAACTACGTTGAACGGAATAATAAATAACCGATCGCGTGCATATAAATAATACCGATTCATTTTAGAATCAAGTTTTTCATCGTGCTCGAGCTTGCAATCACATGTAAAGAATTTTTTTTCAAAATTTTAATTCGTCAAAGAAATGCATTAACAAAAAACTTTACTTGAAAGTGCTGCAACTGCATTTTCAGCTGTTTTCATTCGAACGAAGCTATGAATAAGCTGTAAAGAATTTAATAATGCGCTTTATCGCAAGTAAAAGTAGTCTAATCTTGTATAGCGGTGCGCGGCCAAGTCGCGGTAACAAAGAAACTGCAGTTGCAAATAGTCATTTTTTTATTTCGCTTTCCGAAACATTATCACAGCTATAATCTGATATTTCATAATAACCCTATTGAATTTCATTTTTTTTTCCTTCTTTTTTTAATGTGCAAGTCAGTGTCAAAGCGATTGTGCTCTCAAATATATTCAGGCATTGCGCAACCGCATTTTGAGGATAGCCGAGGAAATCGTAAAAAAAGACGCGCACGCCACCGGTATATATGCGCCATACGTGTCCGGAGTCATGTTCTTTTGTATCGTTCGAAAGTAAGTTGCACAATAATTAGCGTTCATGCGCACTCAACCTTTATCTATCAAATATGCTCTCATAAATACAATGATTGTTAAGCAATGTTGGCCAAATAACAATTATGGGAATATCAGAGACAATGTTACAATAAACTATATTAAAGGATTAAAAATCCAAATCTCTCGGTAGTGCGTATTTGTTAACAGCAGCTGTTCGCAAATCCCATAGCTATCAATATGGACCATCTCGAGCTTAGCAGCGATCCTGAAAAAGAATGCATGTCAATCGGTCGTCGAATTTGAAAGTTTATACGCGCGGGGATAGATACAGATGGAAGCGCGCGTCGGCCAGAATGTGCAAGCAGAAGGTGGTCAATGTGCCAGGTTAAAAAAAAAAAAGAAGTGGCATCGCGGTCTACGAGGCTCGTATAGATACAAAGTCAGGTCAAAGAACGACCTTGCTTCTTTTACGTCCCCCACCTGAGCTCCCGCCTCTATATGTCCTCGCGTTCCTCCTATCTCCTCTACTCTCTCTCTCTCTCTCTCTCTCTCTCTCTCTCTTTCTATTCCCCCCTACCATGAGCTTATAGCAATTCGACTCTCTCGCGGACGCCCGTATACCTCATTAAAACGCAGCCGCGGCGGTGGTGGCGGCGGCAACACGTAACGCGGAGAGCCGGCCAAACAAATGTATAATTAGGGAACAATCAGCTATAAGGTACTTGTTAGCGCACGCACGCCCGAGCGAGGAATTCGGCAGCGCGACTACGGGGCACGTCCTTTTTCATTCCTGGTTCCAGCTTCCTTGGCCAAATTTCTGCTTCCTCTATTTGCGCAACGTATAATTATTTGCACGGGGGGGCCCCCTTAATGTCTTCCTTGAAACACGCGAGATTTTTCATCTTTAGAAAGTCGGGATTTTGGGGGAAATATTATTAAAAGCAACGAAACAAATGCCGAATAATATTTAATTGCTATCTCAAATTATGCTTTTTTTGAAATATGATAAAAGAATAAGTTAATGCATACAAAAAAATCTGCTTCGTACAAAATATTTGCTTTTGAGAAAAGGACAACATACGTTCTAATTTACGCTTTGTTTAATTTCATTTTAATTGTGTAAGAAGTAGAGGGAAAGGCAGCATTCAAATGAGAAATAGTTTAGCTAATTAAAATGTTTGCTATCGGTTACATTAACAGCGGCATAAACGCGCAGGCACTTGAAAACGCTGCCCATCAGTTGCTGTTGACTCTACTTAATACGGCGCATGTTAAAGAATAACGAAGCCTCCTTACTTTGTATTTGATGCAAATGATATCGAGTCAAAGTACGCCATGTACAGACGTATGTGCCTCGATGTCAAGGTCCAGGAGGGATGAGCAGTTAGCACAAGAGACTAATACAAAGATTTATTGGATTATCCACGTATATGTTACAAGGCTATAGGTAGTCAACTTGGCTGTCTTACACGAGCCAAAGCGTAATCCGACGATTGTTGCTAATTTCTAATTTCTAATTGTAAATCATATTTTTCCTACTTCCTTCCGCGTAATTTTTATATTTGTTTATTGCTTATCAAGGCTAACAGACCGTAATTGCTTTTAACGGAAAAATATTATTTTTTATGAGCCTCGTACGCATAAAATACCGATTTTAATTAGTATGAAAAGAAAAAAAAACAAAAAAAAATCCTTAAGTAGGTGTTGACTCGAATGCACCTCTCAAGTTTAAGAACTTTTCAATTATGTAATTTGTGATAATATAGAGAAAATGGTGTTTGTGTTGCTTTGAATTTATGCCTGACTATACCTACTGTCAACTAAAAATTCAAATGGGGCACGAATTAAAATGTTATAAGTAAACGGCTAATTTTTTTTGTTACGATGAAATAACTATCACTATTAAGTCACGCAGTTTTGGAAACAAAAAATTTCCGTTTTATCCTCGAGTTATGCAAAGGATTTTCTCAAAACCATTTTATAAACTTTTAACGTGCATAAGTGCGCCTACTTTACAATTAATAGTTTGTGTTTACACCAATTCGGAGAACGACCTTCGTATAATCCTTTAAGAAAATCTAATTAATTACCCAGTAATTCAATTAAAAGCATTCCTAACTGCACCGTATACATCGTATAAGTACATTTGAAATAGTTGGAGTAATTCTGTGGAACGTTGGCGCGGTGTCTTATACCCGGCAGACATATACATATAGTATATATATTGTATGACGTATACGTAAACGACTCGAAAGCACTATGATGGGTTTTGAGGAATTCCAACGATAAAGCAATAAATTTGAGGAGACGCGAGATTTTTTGCCGAATGCAGAAAGAGAGAGAGAGAGAGAGGCGCAAGGCGTCACAAGGAGCGAAGAAGAGCGCCGGCAAGATGTAGCCGATAGGTATACCTGTATACATGTAATATTTTATAGAGGTGCGCTCGCGCTCGCGAGTCTGGGATGTAAACAGTAGCTCTTGGCGGCGAGAGAGCTCCCGCTTTCAATGGTGCAGGGGGGCCCGCTCTCAAAAGACGCGCGAGACAAGGAAAAAAAAAGCTTAGTGTCGGAAGCCAAGGACGTTCGTGGCCTTGGAGCTAGCCGGTCTCGGAGACTCTCGTGCCGACGCGCCGTCGCGAAACAAAACAAACGAAATGGCAAAAAACCAATGAGTGGCGACACACACACACAGAGAGAGAGAGAGAGAGAGAGAGAGTAGATGCAGCCGCGATGTGGGGGATAAAGCGATCGAACCCGACGCGATAATCTAAATCTCGAATGTCGAAAATGCAAGAGAGGCCCCGGGATTTGGGGGAATTTTGCGTTACCATATATATATATATAGAGGATGGCAATTTCGCACCTGCTGACGCTAATCCCTAACTATACATATATGTTTTGGTTCTTCTCGTATTTTTTGTTCTATACTTAAACCACAGAAAGAAAAATTCGCGAGATATACTCCCAGCATGCGGATAAAAAAATAATAAAAGCCCGTATTATATTCTATGTGTCTTTGTATCTAGTAAAAAATTCCAACCTTCGCTTTGATAGATCGATATATGAATTTTCTGCCTCGTACATACAAATATATATATATATAAAAAGCAGTTGACCTGTATAAAGTATAACGTCTCTCGGGAGCTCGTGTTATTGTATAAGCACAACGATAAGAGCAACAGCGGCAGCGAGAAGTGTAAAAAAAAAAAAGAAAAATCAGCAAGGAGGAATCTCAGCACGAAGGATCCCGCGAACAAGCGATCTGTCCTCGGAGGATGTGCCGCGCTTTGCGAATCCTTCGCAGGATATGCATCGAGGCGTATCGAAAGCCGCGGCGGCTCAGCGCGCACATCTTCCAAGAAAGCAATGACTCGAACGATCCTCGCGGCCCGGCCACAGCGGAGCGAGCCGCGACTCACGCTATGGGCCCCCGAGGTTTCGGGAGCTGGCCGCTTCACAGCTGTCAGGGTCGTTCATCGACTGCGCGCCGTGTCGTCGAGTCGTTCTCTCGGCGCACACACTCGCCTTGCGTAATCCCGGCTACTACTCGTCAATGAACGCACGCGCGCGCGCCGTACCAGCATCAACTTATAAGATAATACTTGCGCGGCTTTCAGAAATAAGGAGTGCACGCGGGAAATACTTGACTGATGGACAATAGGTGTGTGCGTGTGTGTGTGCGTCGGCGATGCGACAGCTGTGAACATGGCCAAGAATTTCTCCGCAACTAATTCTCCAACTTTATCTTTACTTGTACATCCACGACTGGTGGGAGATGGATCTTGTATTATTTATATGTACTATATACAGCTGTCTGTGTGTGTGTGTGTGTGTGTGTGTGTGTGCGCGCGCGTGTGTACGTGGTCGTAACGCAACGCGCGTTCTTATAGCGCGACGAAGGATAATAACGACAATGAATCGTATTACCTTGAAAACGTACAATTAATGCCTGTAATTTTCACAGGCACGAAGAGAATCGCCGAGCTCGACGAGCCACCGCGATCGACCGACGCGGTTCTTCGCGTCTCATAATAATTTACGCGTCCTTAAGGCATGAGCGCGAGCGCGAGCGCGCAGGAGTAAACTCTAAGGCTACACACGCCGCGCGGCTATATACACGCTGGCCGGCCACTTATGACTTAGGCGCGCCTAACTATATACACCGACAATTTATGCACTCTTATCCGCCTTTGCTTACTTTTATTTTATATATATTTTTTTTCTGTCTCTCTCTCTCTCGGTCGCAGCCGTGTACTCTCGCGAAGCTGCTGTCGGGCAATTTGGAAGAAAGCGAGGTGTTGGCAAGGCGATTTGACCGTAGCTATAGGCATGCATACGAATTTCGTAATTTGGAGCAAGGAGCTGTATACACCGCTGAGACTTGATTTCGCCGCGGCTCTGGATGCTTTACTTATACATATATACCTAAGTTGTAGGCCTTTGTGCAGCCCGCGCGCAAGGAGCGGATGGTCGGATACTCGGTAGCCGGCAGTCGCGCGCGCACTGGGACAAGGCTGCCAGGGGCCCATAACCATCGGGGCTAACATCGCTCCGCGGTTCGCGCGGCGCTCCTCCGCTAGTTATACTCCATGCGCAGCAGCTGATGCCTTTCGATTCACCTTTGAGTTCCCGAGGCTCACTGGTCGCGCTTCCCGCGCTCCGCATCTACTGCACGTCTCGGAATACGTCCGCCGAGTGTGGCGGGCTACCCAAACTAGCGCGGAACTCGCTCCATTTCCTCGCGGCGTCATAGATATTATCAGCAAGGAATATTGAAACAAATGTATATAATAAAACTGCTCCGAGACTTCTGGCCGTTCTTCGTTTATAGCGAAGCCGCTGCACACTGAGCTGGTGTCGGTGCGGCAATGCTTGGTGTGAACAAATATAAAAAAACGCCTGTTCTCTAACCTTCGCTATGACAATGTCTTTTCAATAAATCATTAAAGCATGTAATTCTGTTAGGTGAGTTAGCGCGGACGTAAGCATGGCTGTGAACACGCGATTTCGAGTGCAAAACATCTGCGCGGTAAATGCATTGGTATACTTATATGTACTCACGTAGCAATATAGGGTGAAAGTAAATGGAATATTCTGTTCAATTTCAAATGGTTAATAGAAATAATTGTGCACGTTGATTGAGTATACTTGCGATTATTGTACAAAAATGCGGTGCGGATTTTAATGACGCAAGTCCTCCATCATGTATATATTTCACTCAATTATTGAAAGAACCTCTTGTATAATAAACCGTCATTTCAGTTTTACTGTTCAATACGTTCATTTTAAAAAGCTTTAAAAGCTAATTGTTTAAAAGCCTGCTGCGCTGTTTTAAAGAAAAATGGAAAAAAAAATCTTTAGTTACAGCTCATTAGTCACGTAACCATCCACATTAAGTAGATGGGAAGCAGAAATGTAAAAGACTGCAAATGCTTGACAATGAATTATTCTTGAAACAAGAGAGAGAGCGAGAGAGAGACAGAGAGAGAGAGAGAAAAGAACATAATCTCACTGGTACAGCGACCTTAAATTTTCGACTCGCTCATTTTCGAAAGCTAGAAATCGCAAACAAAGTGTATAACATATAGAGAAAACGTATAAGTATAAGAACGGGGGGGAAAAAAATGACTGTGTCGAGTTTCAGATATTTGAAACTAAAGGCCAAGTTTTCGAAGGCAGCCAAAAATGTCCGAATAAAAGATTATATAGGGGATATCGGCGAGATCTCGATCTTAATCAATCAATTTGGTTTTGCGCAAACTCCCGAGCCAGCCAGTAGTTGCCTCGTCATTGTCCGCGCAGCTGATTCCGATGCATCCGCAAAGTGTAGCTATTACAGATTAATGCGTGCACCGCTCCTTTAATAAGTTTCATCCCGCGCGCGCGTTTCATTATTCAAGATTCATTAAAAGATCATCGAAGGCGCACTCGTTTTCCGCGGTACGGGAGCGTGTGCTGCAATGACGCGCACTCGCGCGTATAATATCCCTCTCCGGAACAAAGAGAGGACAGCTTAATGCATCGAGCATAATTGATATACAGGAGCGACCGCTCCGAAGAGCCCCGAGATACAATCGCCGCGAAAAAGCGTCAGCTATGAGGTGCACTTAAACTTTCCCTTCTTGCACTCGTATATATACGTATAGCACGCATCGTGGACTGGAGCGAGATTCAGCGTCGCTCGCTCGCGCGCTCTCGCGTTCATTGTACAGTAGAGGGATCAACCTTGATCTTGCATTGCTGTAAGTTCACGTCACTTGCTCATTGATTCGGAACTCGCGCGAAAGATGACGTATATACATGTATTCCGCGAGTGTATGCAGTGCAGTGCAGTTGCCAGGAGTAAGTGCCCGCAGCTAAAGTGCACCTCGCGTTTTAACATTTCTGCACACAGCGGACAATTCAATGCGAGCTCGTGCATGCGTCACCGCGCGAGTTCCTGGGCTCGCTCGAACTGGCTGAGCCAAGGTGAGAGATTGGCCATCGCCGACGCGGCTGCACTCGACGCGCCGACTCTTTTCGCCAAATACTTATGCTGAGCGATTTAGTTTTTCACTTAATTAGCGATCTTATAACGTTTCCAAATGATTTATCCAGAAGTTTAGCTGCGGCGGAACTTCAGGATATGTTTAGTTTAATTGAGAGAGTTGCATGAGAATTTTGCGTTTTTTTTTCTTCCTCTCCACGATGCAGTTTTACGAGAGCATAACGATGCGCCAAGGTGAAACTTCCAAATTTATCCAATTATCCAGTCAAAACGCGCCAATGACTTTGTTACTTAGCTTTAATCAACAGGATTTGGATGTTTCCTTAAACTGCGTCAAAATAGAATTTGTGCATCTAAGAAAGAGTGTAAAACAAATAATTCGTTATGAGGAGTGAAAGGAACACGCGCTGAATTGTTGTAAGCGTATCTAAATTTTTAAATCTTTTAGCAGTTACAGTGAAAATCTTTTACATAAACCCTTGGCGTTTCCAGGAAAACAATAAGAAAAATCGATTACGAAGACTGGTACGATCGGTCACTAACGACCACAATCCCATCCTTGCACTGAGCAAAACAAAAGTGCTCTTACTGTATTCTGTATGTTTCGGCTCGCGAATATTCGAATAATCAAAATGCACTTTATTCAGCATGGGGATAAAAGAGTTGCCCTTGCAGGTATTCGAATAACTGCTAAATATTATACTCGGGGCGCGCATTCCAGCGAGGCTTTAAATTTATAGGCGTTCAGCGGAGCCGCGTACAGTGTGTGTATGCCAAGGTCCGGTTATTTGCTGACGCAGAACGGATTCATTATATCGACAGACACAACTGCCATAGGATACTTGTGTAGCGCATAAAATTTGCGGCTCCGTTTGTGCACTACACGCCTAAGCCTCATCCTGATTACGCAAACAAACTATAGACATTTACTCTAATTCAAGCGATCGCCTATACGTAATAAGATAATTCACTTTTGGATTAGCTAAACAGTGCAGTGCATTAAATTTTATTGCGCTTTAAAAAGCAGTTTGCCATTGTCAAAAGTGGTTGTCGTTTCACAAAGCTGTCATTTATATATACAAAAAAAAAAATCTTAAATTTCAATTGTGTAGCTGTAGGTTTTGCATCAATCACTTTTTACACTCGAGACTTTTGTATCTACAATCTTATCACGCTGACACGATTTAGAGCTATTTTTATATTTAAATTGGAAAAACAATGAGATGAAATGCATGGAATGCAGCTAAAAAATTACAATATTTTGTTTATTTTGTTTTATGTGCTAAAAGTATTTTAATTTATATGCTATTCCCGGCTTATTTTTGTTTACAGGAAACTTCTTTCGGAAAATAAATGCTAAACTCGGAGTTTACTGCACATTGACATCTTCTAAAACATTATAAAAAAAACTGTTGAATATTTATGCGTCCATTCGAACTTTAGAATTCCCATTTCTTTACTTTAATAAAAGTAGAGAAATAAAAATAAAAAGCGTCTGAGGTCGCGTTCCATTCTTGCCTTTTATTCTTAGATATAATGCAATAATTAGGTGGGTAGACTTAATTACAACGTAATATAAAAACATATTTGCAAATGATTAGGTTGATGGAAAACATGCATATATCCATGCATGCCTGTTCTGTTTCTATTTTAATTAATGAATGTTTGCACTGCAGTGGAAAGATCAAGATGAATTTATAATATTAATATAATATTCTATAATAAGTGATGCTACGACTCTGAAAACGTATAAGGATCGAGCCATGAATCATCTTTAAAGCTTGCTTTTAGATTGCTTTAGTTTCTTGTATTTCAATAGTTACGGTTGTCAAACGTTATTCAATCCGAATTCGTTTTCTATATTGTCGTGCATAGTTACGTGGATTCTCGAGAATAGGCTGAACTCGTCAATCAATGGATCACTCCGCGTTGACCTTGCAGTAGAAACAGATTTCACGGCGGATGATACAAAACTATCAATTTTTCCCTCCCAGGGTCTGTCCGCGCACAATCTTGTTGATGACTTAAGCTTATAGGTGGATGCGGGACGAATCTCGATTCACGCGAGTTGTTTGTTTCTTAATCACCGATAAACTGGGAAAAAATATTTCCGAGTGTGCTCATTAAAGTCGAACACCCTCAACTATTCTCGAAGGACTAGAATTACAGAACCTGGATCGTTAACAAAAAATATATATCAACTAATTATTACCTAACCAAAATAAAAGCTAGAACCTATAATATGCTCTATTATTAAGTAACAAACAAGACAAAATTTGTTAGAAAAATTTTATGAAAATGTATATCAAACGATTAAAAAGAGTATTTTTTAATTCTATTTACATAAAAAATGAGACTTGCTAGATTAAAACCGGTTCATTGGTTCACGAGATACGATACCTATAGTGCACGCATACGAACGCACTCGTGCATGCGTAAGTACGTATACAGGCATACCGCATGCAGAGACTAACAAAAAATGTGCACTTTGATTCGTTGAAGTTCGAAACCTGCCTTACAATGTTTTTGCGATGAGTTTGTTTTTGCTCCTATAAAAATGCCTCTATGATGAGGAAGCGAAAATGATGATGAAGTATCCATCAAACATTCGAATGCAATTTTCATCTCAGAATACTGTTACTTTTGCTACTGCAACTTACTGTTTAAAAGTACATTAAATTAACTGACAAGAACTAAACTAGAAATTAACAGCAACGATATATGAAAATGGAATTACTGTGAAAGTGTTGTATAAAATCGTACGAAATATGTTACTCAACTGCTATAAATTTATTACACTATGTTTTCACGATAAGCATCATTGCAATTTGAAAAATGCAAATCTTTACTGTGCGAAGGAGGCAGATATTGAGAATTGCATGTGCTGTACTATATATGCGCGCGACTCTAGCTATACTAAGCTCCGCAGCTAGTGCAATGGCCGCAAGAAAAGACAAATTAAAAGAACCGGAACGACCAGCCATAGCCGGCTTAGTGCTGTATAATACGAAGATCCTGTTCAATCCTCAAGGGCACAGACCAGCTCGGCTCTGCTCCGGGTTGTTACTAAGAAATATATACCTTCCAAGTCACTCGGGTACTGAAATATTTATCTTTTGCAACTCGCTTCGGCAAACCACATCTTCTAGTACAAAGGGTCACAAACATGTTTCTAGACATCTTCTAAGCGAGTGTATATAGTAAAATTAATGGTACCCACATTTAAGTTAACATTGGATTTACCACTCACGCAACATTGCTTAAGTACGTATGTACAGAATTCGGAAAAATGTAAGAGAAAGGAAATTACTTGTATTACATTTATTTTACAACTATCGGTTCGTTTTTAAAGTTTCATATTAATTATTTTTAGCTTAACGAATAACATTCACCGAATTTTATAAAATTTTGCAAAATTTATTTATACTAAATTTTAAATTACATTATTTAAAATATTGATAAACTCAATCTGGTGCTTATAACATAAATATAGTATAAACATATACATTGTACAAAACCCGTCATAGAATTTTTCAGAAATTAACATTTAATTGACCATATACCTATAAGCACATTCAAACCAACCCGGATGTAATAATGATTCATATATTAATTAGGCAAATCTCTCGGTAATTAGAATTTTAAGGAAACAATCTAAGTTATAAATCTAAAAAATTGTTTTAAGGACACAATAAGTTAAAATCTGTTTTCTTACATGTATATATTTAAACTTATTACAAGAAAAAATATATCTTCTTTCTTAAATTGTCGAAATAAAAAAAATAGTTGTATGAAGTTTTGTAAGATACGACTCCAATCAAAATCGTGGAATATGCCTCTGAGCGTTTTAAACAAATTCAAGTGAATATAAATCACTAATTACAAATGAATGATTAACTTGAAACAAGTATCCCTGAGCGTACGCCTATAAGCTACTTCAGTATAAGTATTATAATAACTTTATTATATGGATCGGGGCCTCTTATTCAATTTTCTTTTTTTTTTTTGTATATTTGCAAAAAATTCAGAATAATTTACATTATTTTTGTTTATTTAAATTATGCAGACATTTTTTGTTAGAAATTCTATTTCAGACAACTGTGAACTTGAAGTAAAAATTTTACAACAAGTACATCCATATTTGTCGATTCTCTAAACTTATTCAGATATTCGGATACTGAAGCTGATCTAAGCAGTTATTTTAATACACACTTGGTTATTACAGATACGATTTGTAAGCAATATATTATTTATGTAAAATATTTATTTTTCAAAGAATAGAAACAAAAGATAATGACCTTTTTCCGTATACGAGATCGACATGCGTCCATGAAATGTGAATTTCTAATTCAATCTTTTTCCATTATTTTCGCAGGTATTTCATACCTTCTGACGCCATGCGAAAATCGTATGTATCACAGAACAGGCAAAAATGTGAACATTCTATGTGTATCTATGTATGTATATATTATTTGTGTCAAATATTTCATTTATGGAGTAATGAAATAAAATCCCCAAATATTGGTTCGTACGTCCGAAAGTCACATCCAGTTAAGAAATTAAATCCTGTTTTACTTTAACGCGAAAAATCCAGCTAAAATGTCTAGTACGTCCTAATAAAAAAAACGAGGATCACGAAGACAGCAAGGGTGGGATGGTACCGCACAGTCGTGCAGCCAGTCTAAATTGGAAGATTCTCTTCTGAATTATGCATAGACGCTAATTCGCGTCTGGTAGCCGAGAGCTCGCGAGCTACCCTATCCCATAAACATACATTGCGCTAGGTCGGGGTGTGACGACCAGCATCCAATAATCCTTTCACTTTTAGTCTTTATGCTCCTACAGCAGCAGCAGCGGCAACAGCAGCAGCAGCTCGCGACTACGTATTTATCGTGACTAGGGAGGTGGTTCGCCTTCAAGGTTTCAAACTGGCCGGGACTGGTTTGCGAGCCATCGAGTTGTTGTTCTGCAGCTGACTGACTCTGTCACATCCCTCCCACCCGTTTCGTATATGCTTCGTAGCTTTTATCGCCATTCCCGGAGGAGATTTTTCTAATTTTTCCACCATACCTCGTGATACACCTCGTGATCTTTTGCTACAGTCTATATAGCTTGGACAGGTTGGCAATGAAAGATTTGTAAGTTTTCAAGCAATGATAATATACGTTCTCGTTATTCCAATGAATTTAAGATTCAATCAGTTCAGACATGCTTCTATTAACGAAATATTCTTAAAATAAAAAAATTAAAAATAAATTTTTCTGTGAAATTGCATATTGCATATATGTATATTATTCATTAATGAGTTTGGATTAAATATTTAAATTATTAAATGATACAAAATAAAAAGGTTTACTTTAGATGCCAATAAATAAAATGTATTTAAAGAGACAATTTATTAATTCCTGACTACTACGCTATAATTAGTTTGCTAGTGTATTTAATAGTATATCCAAATAATTTTTTTATTTCAAGTATCAAACTGCCGGTACAGCATTTATAATGCATTTGTACTTAATTGCGAAGACGCATAAGTAGCCATGAAGTCAGGATCAAAACATGCAAAACATGCAAGTTTCAATAAATAATTTATTTAAAAAAATCATACTCATTACATACAAGCAAGTCAATAAGTGTGCAAAAAAAAAGTGCACAAAAAATTTAGAAAATTAATATACACTCAATTAGAATGAAACGGTAAGTTTTGTAAGTCCTTGAGTACTATAGTATCCATCAGTAAAGATTTTCAACCGCTAGGAATGCGATATTGGTTTGAGCAGTTCATAAGGTGAACTTAATATAAACGAATTTAGACGATGAGAGAGAGAGAACAGGTGAATGACTGCGCACGCGTGATTCACCGTTTATGAAGAGGTAATAATCACAGTATTTCTCGTATCCAAGGTTGTCAAGATTGCGGTTTCTCCATGAAGTAGAGAGCCAGCTTCATTCGACTCGTGCAGTACAATGTCTCTTTCGTTAAATAATTATGGATTTTCTTTGCATAAAAACATAAGTGCAAAAGTTTTCATGTATCTACAGTAAAATATTTCATTTAAGAAGGACTTGACCAAGAACGAGAAGCAGGTCCGTATATTTATTGTCAAATAATCACCCGTATTGCTCGATTCCATTTTTTCGTCAAATCCTTGTAGGGTCGTTTCAGGTAAAGTACGACAGTATATTAAAATACTCTCATTGATTTTTTGCAATCTTGAATAATTATAATCATTCTTCTTTTCCCACTTATAATAATTAAACATGTATTTCAAATGTGTTTTTGGACCGGCTGAAAATCTAAGCTCCATAGTACATTTAAGAAAGACTATTTTGCATAAAAAGATTTTATCAATAAATAACGGCTATGAGATGGTATTTTTGAATATATAAATATGTCAATCAGTTATAAAATTTGTTATAATATACTTAGCATATAAAATAGTTCTAAAGATGTTGTTTAAAATATTCGCTTGCAAAGGAATTCTTATTATGTAAAAATTGGTCCACTGCTTAAAGCTAGCGTTCAGCTGAGTCATGTAACGTTTAGTGGACTACATAACTGGATAAGACTTATTTAAGGAGATGAAATTAAAATAAATTTGATATACGGCACTATTCAAAATTGCTTTTGGTTTATAGGTTGAATTAATTAACCAACTAATTTTCTCAAGCAAAGATCATAATTTCAACTACTTTATTAATTTTCCAAGCTGATAAATCGCACTAATAAAGTTCGAAAAACATTTGTACAATGTTACTTTTTATTACCGAAGCGAGGGACAATAGGAATAGAACAAAAAAATGTGCGTGTAGGTAGTCGAATCTGATCTCACACGTATATCACAGCTCATACTAAATACAACCTTGATCTTGAGCGCTAACCTACGCTTCGTCGGCTAGGATGACAAAACCGGACTTTCGGGATTCCCAAGATTGAAGTTGCGAACGCCCCTCAGGACAGGACCAATCCGAAATCAGCGTGGCTCTGTGTGTTGGGATGCTTTTTTTGTAACGGTATGCTCGCTTACATTTATTAAAAGCAGCCTAGTGAAGAATACACATGTTCTACATATTAGTCATGTCGCAAGTGACTATTAATAGACGGCAGACAGCTAAAAACATTTTCCAGCCTTAAAGGTAGTGGAAAAGATTACATGGTATCGATCAAAAAAAAAGAAATAAAAAAAAAATCAAACGTTCAATCATTTCCTCGTCCGTTGCACATGCAAAAAAGAGATGAATAGGACAGTCTATTAATGCATTAGAAGACATCAGAAGTTGATCGCACCTCATCGAGTGAATAATTGCTACGAAAATAACACGACTCCAGTCATAATAAGACAGTGAAAAAATCCATCCAACTTTTATGATGCCACGAGGTGCGCGCACGCGCGGCTGCATAACCGTAATAAAACAATGTCAATGGAGCAGCAAATTTAGATTAAATGCTAACTAGGACGATTTTTTGTAGAAAAAACTCAACGCATAATAATTTTTTAATCGCCCATAATTTATGAATCTCCGATCCGTTGGGAAATGAATAAAGTAAATGTTAATTGACAATTAAGATCCATCGGTCTGCGCGTGCACGCTAGATCCAATGCACGCGTGTGCGGGGGTGGGGGTGTAAAATTATATAGCACAACGATAAGCTAATCCAAGTGCAGAAGCGCTGCGGGATCTCGTAAGGTAATCACTTCAAATAGAAAAAAAAAAAAAGAAAAAAAAAACTAGGCACATAACGATCTCGGTGGATGCGCTTACGCAACGGTGTCGGTATAATGCAAATTTTGAAGGCCTCGTGCAAGATCGGCAACTGCCTCCCGCGCGTATGTAACGTCCAACACACCTTCCTATAATTTAATGACACACCTCCGTTTCAAGTTTCTATCGATTATTTAGTGTGCACTGCACTTTTTTCTTTTTCGTCCGTTACACGTGATTCGCGTGGCGCTTTTTGTTCGGTGGATCGATTCGACGAATCGAATAATTTCAGATGAGTCTCGTTTAAAGAGCTCCGAGATTTTCATTGCGGGATTATCGATGCGCGTGGAACATCGATATCCATCTGCATTTGAATCATCGGAATGCTTGTAAAAGAAATCGCACGGGATGAAGATTTACAATGCGTTACTCAGAGCCTGCATTTAAATATGAAGACGTTTGTAATTTATCTTGGGAAAAATCCATGTAATGATCTTTGAGATGTCTAAAAATAAAGTACGAATTTATCATATTAAATGACTGAGTTCCATATTCATTCCTCATTCTGTTCTTTAAAGTCAGATGATCATTCCGATTCACAGATGAAATCGAATTAAGATTAGACTCACGTTTTAATAGAATTAACAGCTTTTTTATCTTTACGTAATGATGCACTCGTAGTAAATTGTCTATATTATAGGATGTTCAAGTTCACATGAAATATTCGATTATTTATGTAATAATTTTCGATTCAATCATCGACTAACAAAAAAACTTGCCGCTATGCCTCTAGTCGCTGTATTTTTTAATAAAAATCCATTTTCATTAGGAAATGTTAATTCCTTTGTAAGCATCTGCTTTAGCAAAGTGATCATTTGTAAAAAAAAATAATTTTTTCACAATTCAACCATCTGTCTTATTAGATTTCAAAGATATTATAGGAAAAAAAAGCAGAAACTGACTGTTCAGCAATTATCACTCTAGCCATTTCTTTGCCGCGAACTGTTATAATGCATAAATTTTTTTTTTTCCTTTTATCCTAATTAAGTCTACAATGCAGATAAGCCACTCTGCATATACTAAGTTTAATCAGATTTAAACAGATGCAAAGGAATCACAGTAAAAAAAGGAGTATGCCAATATATCCTAAATACGTTAAAAAGTGACGTGCAGTCCAAGAACTTACGATGTGACACACTTTAATTCCCGATATTTATCTGTCAGTTGTGCAGACACACGTGAATTAATATATATATATATATAAATGCATCAATGCTCTTATGGACAAGTAAAACCATTTTTAAATACTTGCATAAAATCAATTGTATAAAGAGATGTCTGCTCTCATTGAATCTGTCGAACTCGTATAAATGTATAATGAAAAGCACCGGACGCGTTTTAAATGAGCTATGTCGCACAGCCAATCCGTCTGTTTGATCTCGAGAAACGTTTGCTGTGCTCGAAAGAAATTGGCTCGAATTCGAATAAAGCAGGGCAAGAGTCCAATAACGTCGGGTTCCCCTCTATTAGCGGCGCGACTCGATTTTGAGAGAAGAGCATTGTCTTTTTTGTTGTCGCCATCAGGGCGTCCATCCAGTTGGGGAGAGTCTTTTCGCGCGGCGGCTGCCAGAGAGAGAGAGAGAGAGAGAGAGAGAGAAGTTGCGCCATGGATGGCCCTGAAAATCCAGATTAGGTAAAGCTCTCTCGGTGTGTAAAACAAACAAAGCGAAGGCGCGCGAGACAGAGAGAGAGAGAGAGAGAGAGAGAGAGGGCAATGCGTACCTGCGGCATATCCCGCAAGGAATCTCGCGCGTATACACAAGAAAATATGTGGGCTCTGGGTCTCTCTAGGATGCGGGGCAGGGCGAAAAAAAATGACCGATCCAAAATATACACCGAGACCGATATCAAGATCCAGTCCCGCTCTCTGTGTCTTTCTGTGTGTGTGTGCGCGCGCGCGCGTGTGTATACGTCCGGGTTCGCCAGCAGCCGCGCAGAGTCTCTGGGAGCATTTCGTTATTATCTCGTGCGGCTCGGAGTATGCAACAACGTGTAGTGGAGTCGCGGAAATGGGCTGCACTTTGCTCTCTTATTTTTCTTTTCTTTTCTCTCTGTCTCTCTTTCATTCTCTGTCCTCCGGTGTATATACCCACAGACGCTTGCGTTTTCTTTTACGTCATCGCAATGTGTGTGACGTTCGAGCTCGCACCGCGACCGATCCTTTCAATCGTGTATCGCTCCATTTTTATGATCCTTGACTTACCGGTATTACGTGTAGTTCGACTGGTGCATAACTCACTCTTTAGTTCATTTATTCTAAACGACTAGGATGATCTCACTCAAATCCCCCATTGTATTAGATATTTATTTTAAGAAAAAAAAAAGTGAAACACGATTAAAGCCATAGTGAACTCGTTTATTATATTGAACGAACTGAGATTGCAAAATGTTGCGTTGAGGGGTCGTTTTATGCCTACTTGATCCTAAATTATAGAATGGCCTAAAGTAATCATAAAGCTTGATAACTGATGCTCAAAACTGATATTGAAAAGTCATTAATTTAAAATTAAATGAATCTGTCGTTAATTTAAGATTAAATAATTTCTTAAGCCACGTACCTAATATATATAAAGCACTATATCTATTTCTTTATATGTCATCGGGATAAAGTGTAGAACTCTCGATTTGGCCGGATAGTTTGCAGATTGTATCTTAACATTTCTATTATAAAATATTTAAATTTCTAATTCTTTTATTAATAATTTAAAAATAATGCGCATTACTAGAAAATGTAAATATACAAATCCGTATAAAATGCATTAATAAACAAAGTACCGTACTTAACAATTGAAACACGTGTCTAAACAATCGCGATTCGACTTTTTGCGTTTCGGTGATTATTCAGCGCTTCGGTGAAATACTTACTATCAAAAGCTATATAATAATCGAAACGGCGTCTATCCGATCATCGAAGAAAAAAAGACCAAATTGCTATAGAGGAATGATGCCCGAGATGATGGTGTGAATATTTCGAGATGAGCGTAATACGTCGACGAGATAATAGACCTAAGGCAACGAAGAAAGAAAACCGCGGCGCGCGCAAAAAGAGAGAAGGAACGAAATAAAAGGCGAATTAGCCGCGTGCAAAAATGAAGCACGATGCGCGCGCGTGTCAAATTGCCGCATTAAAGGAGAAGAGGAATAACGCAGAGCATTGGAGTAAAAAAAAAGGTACAGGGAAGGCAAAACAAAAAAGAAAATGCCGTCTGCTGACGTATATTCGCGATATAGATATACCGAGAGGCAGCGAGGCAGCCAATCCCTTTCGACCTTGCTCGAGATATAGGAAACGAATATTTCGATGCCTCATTGAAAGGAGTGTACGCGTGTTCGCGCGCACACATCTAGATTACCGCGATCCTCTGACGTATGAGGAACCTGTTGAAAGTATATGGACGACCTTGGGAAGCCTCACGCGGCGAGTCTCGCGGGAGAGCAAGTGCCTCGCATGCACGCCCAAATATCTCGCTGCTTCTTCTCTCTTTCGCTCGCTCGATCAGCTCTCTTCCCCTCCATTTTTTTTGTTGCAATCGCAACTCCACAAATAGCCGATGCTTTTCAGGGAAAGCTTATCTCGCTGACGCATCTGCAGCCCTTTGTGTGCATCAGGCAGCAAAAAGGGCCCCGCGATCCCGCGCCTCTGCCGAGAGCGGAGATGAAGTAATTGGAGGAAAGGAGCAAGAAAAAGAGATGGAGTTGCTGCCCGTGTATAGAGAGAGCAGCCGATCATTAGCGGCCCCGTGACGTCGCTCATCGCCGGTGTACTGGCCTCGTGGAGCTCCGCACTCAGCAGCCGCCGCGGCGAAACTTTGAGGAAGGAAGCTCGAGACCTTGCTCTCCCGCGTGTACACTCACGCAGTCCTCTCTCTCTCTCTTGCTCGGTTCTGCCGCCATCACGGACGCAACGGTTTTTATAGCGGCGCGGTAACCGCGAGTGAATTCCTAGTCGACGCTGTCGCCCGAGGGTATATGTGCGAGTCTCCGCGAGAGAGGCGCGAGATCCACGTGCGGATATAACAAAAGTGCAGCTGTATATGATACCGACGCGCCGCTCGAAAGATCTAGTATAGAGCACATGCACGAGAGATGAAAGGAGCTTGTCTACTAGGTATACACAGTGTATATACGAGTCTCGAGCCGCAAGAGCTCTGCGTCACTGCATGCGCGATCGCCTTTTATGCAGCCTCCGCTTTTTATCCTTTTTTAACGCTCCTGTATATACACACCGTCGCACTCTGCCTATGCAGGCGCGACATTCTTTTGTCATTGTTCAGAATCTACATGATGGGGGCTCTAGTTCGATATTCTTCTGTATATCGGTGCACTCGGTCGCGGGTACCCAATTGTGCGCGATCGATGTGAAAAAAGGGACTCGAGATCCGCGCTGATAAAACGTAAGCTGATTTGATTAAGTCCGATATATTCCGGGTTCAGCTTTCACGATCGATACAGATTTTGACATAATTATGTATTTTTTTCTTTGGTTGCCGCTGATCACGTGAAATACGGTATCCAGCTTATGTCAGCCGTCGAGGGATCTGCCGGGGTTTTACCAGCTCTTATTATATATACGAGAAAGATAAAATTAGATTCTACCGAATTCTCGGGGCGATGATTAATATATAAGGCGCGTTCGGTAAAACTGTCTTTATTGAGATGGGCATTATCTCCGGCGCCACCGACGAGAGAGATAGAGAGAGAGAGAGAGAGAGAGGGAGAGGGGGAGGGAGGAAGGACTGTACGCACATATAAAGGTACAAAAGTCGGCATATGCTTATAAGAAAAAAAGCCACTGACTGACGTAAACCGGACTCGTTCACGACAGAAAAAACACACACAGACACACAAGCCGAAGCTTACGGTGGAGCCTAAGCGTGAATAAAGAAAAATAATTTAATCGCTCGGAATGCCATGGTGGGAGGGATTTTTGCGGGAAAACCTGGATCGCTGTTGTCCTGCGTCGCGCAGCTATACAATTTTGCATCGCTCGCGTATGTAAAATAAGTTTATTCTAACACGCTTGATTAAGATCTGCTTGAAAATATCCAGCATCACCATTGACATCCATCAAGTAAAGTGTCATTCCGTGACGATGCGAGTATGAAAACATATGAGTGAATAGAACTCGAAATTATGTCATCCTAACCTATGATGAATTGAGAGGAATTTAAAATTCGCTTCGAAATGTCTATATGAAATACTTATACTACTGTTATATCTGCACACAGATGCAGTTTCGTCCTTTACGCGCTACATCTTTTTAGAATACAATGATCGATCCAGAGACATGTTCTTTGTGTGAAAAACTAAACGATTCCGGTATATGTCATTGATTAATGTAATTACATTCAATACATTAAGCTTAGATCCTACCTTATTTCTACATTACCAGTATACTGGTATCACTTCTAATTTATTGACTGGCTTATACTGAACCTCAATTTCAAATTTCAAACAAAGTTTAAAAAAAAATTTATTGGAAAATTTATAAGATTTTGAGACTGTAAAATTTTACGAACCAGTTTTCTCCGTGTAGGGTAGACCGGGGTAATGGGGGTCAGTGGGTAATTGTGGTCACCCGAATTTTAAAGAAAATACAAATTTGTATGCCTCAAAACCAGTTTTATACCAAATCAAAAGTAAAGTACTACTTATATTAATTTATAGAAACATCTTATTTCAATTTATTGAAAAGTTATACAAGATCTTAGTTTTCAGTGGTCTTTCATCTAAGAAAACATATTTATTAAATGAGTTTTATAAAGATTTTCTAGCACCAAACAATGTTAGTTTTGTTATTACAATATTTTAGAAACTCTAAACATACAAAATTTAAAAAGAAATAATGCTCAAAATGTTACGAATTTAGTTAACTTTGATTGAAAAAATTACATTCAATTGGGGTAATTCGGATCAACGTGTTATTAAATGGCAGTCTGAGAAAAGAGGTTAGAGTCACTTGAAATTTCTATCCGATTTAAATCTTACTTTAAAAACTTATAGTGATAGAATTACGAACTTTACGTATAAATAATATTTATCACAAATTATTTAAAGCTTGAAAAATATGCTAGAAGTGATTATTCTTCTTTTAATTAATAAATAAATTGTGATCCTAATTACCCCAACACTGAGTGTAATTC
>UELU01146098.1:0-17709 GCA_900490025.1 Megastigmus dorsalis
ACTCTGAATAGTGAAAACTGGTACCTGTTTTGAGCAGTCAGTAAATCTGCATGTGTTTTTGCTCTGTAGGTGTTCCTAACTGCGTTTAGAAAAAATAATTTTATATCATGCTGCAGAACACACGATTGTATACCCACAGATTCCTGGACCATGTTCTTCATAATCAGCATTAGTATGACATACAGTATAAAATTCATGGCACCTCCATACCAAACAGCATAATGTTGTTTAAGATGTGTGATATTACACGAACATTAATTGGCTTTCGCTAAAAAATATATGTCTTTTTTATAACTTGTTTTATGTTCAATGCAATTTAATTAAAAAATAACAATAAACTAAAAATGATCCTTCACTCGGATTCATACTTAACTCCAAAATTTCATCAATAGTTTTTTTATTTAATATCTCTGTGCAATCTTCTTCAAAAATCTTTAAACATTGTTGATCGCGCCACCAGATCACACAATATTATTATACAATGGCCCTCTAACATCTATTGTAACATCTATCCAGTTAATTATCACTTTATTGCTGTACATCTTCTGTTATAATTTATTCTGATAACTCTTTGGTGTTTAATGAGTTTTTTCATCCGATGATTGATTCAGTCTCGTCGTTCTTCATATTTATAATAATATTAGGGGCGATAATGGCTGTTGGCTTATTAGTACCTGTAAAGTATAAGGTTCGGAATCTTTTTCGAAAAGACTAGCAAATTTTCCAGCTAGATGCGTTGGTATAGCAACCGAAGTGCTAATAGGCACTTCATTTATAAAATTTACTTCTGATGCACTGCTTTCTAGGATTGCAGGTGTCTCCTAGACTTCTTTATTATTTTGAAATTCGAAACAAGCGACGTCATACTAATACTGATTATGAAGAACATGGTCCAGGAATTTGTGGGTATACAATCGTGTGTTCTGCAGCATGATATAAAATTATTTTTTCTAAACGCAGTTAGGAACACCTACAGAGCAAAAACACATGCAGATTTACTGACTGCTCAAAACAGGTACCAGTTTTCACTATTCAGAGTGGACAAGCATTAATTAGAAATACATTAAACACCTTTTTATTAACTGGAATTATTTTTTGAGATTATTACTCATACATTTATTTTATTAATGGAATAAATTTATTAATTTCAACAAATATTTTTAACTTTAATTTTCATTTTTTTTTAAGAAAACTAAATAAAAGATTATAAATCTAATAATATATTTTTATCGGTCTTACAATCTTTTTACCTTAATAGTTGGCTAGCCTGACTATAAGATGATTTAACTACAAACCTGATGAATGTTCTAAAATTTTCAAAAGTGTCGAAACTTGAATTATGTTTTGAGATTATTACTCATATATTTTTTTTGTTGATGGAATAAATTTATTAATTGCAACAAATATTTTTAAACTTCTTAATTTTCATTTTTTTTTAAGAAAACTGATTATAACTGTAATAATATATTTTTATCTTCTTACAATCTTTTTACATTAATTTGGTCAGCCTGATCAATAAATCAAAATTAAGTCCAAAGCAATCACTATATAAGTTGTTTGATTTTGTATGATTTTCAGGTGATAATCGGCTGATTTGATCCATGATTTCGTCTAAGAAATCAGAAACAGTGTTAAAGGTAGATATAATTTATAAAACAATATAAAATACTTATAGAAACTATACATAAAAGATATATAGAAGGTAGTCTAAGGGTGTAATTAATTGAAAAATTTATTATTTCAGAATTCTCGAGCAAAATATTCTTCAATTGTATATGATGGATTTGGAGGCAACTCAAAGCTGGAAAAATTTCTGATGCAGTTTGTGGTGCAGAATTCAATAAAGCGAATGAAAAAAGAGGAAACCACCTTAAAGAGTTATTAATGATCGTGATAAATGATTCCGTTCCACCGACTCTATTTCTCTGTTCTCTTTTGCTACGTTACTGTGTGATTTAGATGAATGATGATTTTGTATAAGGTGTGATAATATTAATATTTTATTGTTTCTGATTATTTTTTTACTTGTACCGGATGTTATCCGTAGTAATAAATTGTATTCAAGTACAACTGTTATTGTGTAGTTTTTTTTCGCAATAAAGCTGCAGCCACCGCTGCATCCACTGCTGCAGCCACCGCTGCAGTCGCCGCTATAGCCGCCGCTGCAGCCACCGCTGTAGCCACTGCTGTAGCCACCGCTGCAGCCGCCGCTGTAGGCGATTTTCTTAGTTTTTTTTTCGCGAAATAGCTGCAGCCGATTTTCGTAAGGGACTATATTGCAAAATAATTTGAATGATATTTACACACAAGAAATAATATTATTTCAATTTCGAAATTCATTCGTTGCACTCAAACGGTGCAAACTTAAAGTCGTTAACCTTTAGAAGATGGGTATTTTCCGGTACAAAATGAATTTCTATATTCACTAAAATTAATGTTTAAAAACATTGGACAACTAATTTTAAACACCCTAAGTGACAGGTGGTCCCTTTTAGGGACCACCCCCGTCCGAAACGTTACGGGCATTAAAAAAATAATTTTTTTTTCATATTTTAGTTTCAAAGTTGGTATAACCACGTTTTTGGTGCTCTGAATACGAATAAAACAATAAAAAACGCCCTGAAGGCACCCTTTACCTTGAAAATTACTACGCCTAACCAAATTCGTATATTATCATAATTACTGCAGAGATGATCATAGACACACAAAAAAAATTGAAAAATTGAAAATTGAAAAATTTAATTTTTTACTATTATTTTCTTGTATAATATATCAAATTTCACCTAAAAAATTAAATCGTTTGTGTTCTCAGGGTGATCCCTTTAGGACCCCCCGTCCTCTAAAGGTTAATAGTGATCTAAAGGTAGGGAGGTATAAAAGTTCATGGGTTAGCACATAGAAAGCTCAGTATTTACTTTTATTGCTTACTTAGGGAAGATAGCTGTAAGGGTTTTCGTGTATTCAGGTTGCCCGTTCGCTATGTGTTTAAATTTTAAATATCCTTAGTAGTCATCTGAAGGTAGGGAGATATAAAAGTTCATGGATTAGCACATAGAAATCTCAATATGTACTTTTATTGCTTCCTTACAGATGAATCTAACGATGAAAAATGATAGCTTGAAAAAAAAGAAAACTTTTAAATGTACATTCAAGAAGACTGTGTTTATTGGGAAAATAGCTGAAGGGGTTTTCGTGTATTCAGGTTGCCCTTTCGCTACCCTACTGAGAATAACCATGTGGTGCCCCATATGGGATCCAATACGGAATCCCATGTGGGTCCCACCTGGGCACCCAGGTAAGAAATTGATATGGGTTCCCATATGAGATCCCACATTAGCTCCCACAATCGGTTTCGTGCGGGGGACGGGTTCATATGGTATCCCACGTAGAGTCCCACATGGAAGCCTACGTGGGGTTCACATGTGAGAAATTGATGTGGGTTCCCATGTGGGATACTATATGGGATCCCACATGGACACGCACGAAGATGCAGCAGCGATATGGGTTCCACATGAAATCCCATATGGGATCCCGCATGAATTCCCGCGATTGTATGGGGCACTGATATGAAAATCATATAAATATAAGCTTCTTTTTTGAAAAATCAGATAAAACTTATTATTTTTTTTACAAATTATAAATTATAATACAGCAGCTTTACCTAAAAGCTTTTTAAAAAATATGAATCTTTTAAGTAATAAAAAATAAAGCATCTTCTAATAAATCCTTTTTTTCTTCGAAAAGATTTCTCCGTGCATCCTTTATTATATACCCCATTTGAATATTAAAGTTCAAAAGGAGCTTTGCCTTTTGAGTATCTGTGTACCCGGTCTTTTCTTCCAAGTAGTCACGAAATAACCCTGCAATGTCAATATTTCTCATGATACATTTTTTTTTTAAATTACAATATTTATTATCTTTAGGCTACCCATTTTTTTTAAATTCGAACGCTTAGTTCGAACAGTAATAATAATAATTAATAAGGTTCACTATTGGAATCTGACGTCTATTGTGTTGACATCTTGTGACCAAAAATAAATGCATCGAAAACCACCTATCTTCATATAATATGACTGGCTTATAATACAGGCCTGCGAGGTTTTTTTCCATGTATAATAGCAGTTTTTGATGTATTTTTTGTGCTGAATCCAATGACGGACTCGAGAGTGATTTGCTTTGGGTTTGGGAATTTAAGTTATGGTTTTGCGGTTGTATGCCCAAAATGACATACTTGAGAGTGATCTGTTTTGAGTTTGGAGCTTTGGGTTATGGTTTGGAGTTTATGTGCCCAAAATGACGCACTCGAGAGTGATCTCCTTTGGGTTTGAGCTTTTGGGTTATGGTTTTGAGGTTATGTGCCCAAAATGACGCACTCGCCAGCGATCTGCTTTAGGGTTCTGGAAAGTGAATTCTATTGTTATGAATTTCAATCTTATAAAATTTTTAGATGTTCTATATTTTCAGGGTTATTGGATTCAGCACAATGAAGTTTGAGGATATGAATGATGATATATTTACAGATTTTGAAGCTTATATCTCACATAGCAAGAAACGTTTCAAAAACGTAGAAATGTCTGCTTTCGTTCCCCAAGAGACAATTTAGAAACGTTTAAGAAACGTTCTTAACGGATTTCTGATGTATAGAGTTTCTTAGATACGTTGAAGAAGCGTTTCAGAAACGTGTCAAAACAGTTTAAATGGAACCAAATAAAGAAAAATTGTAAAGTAAAGAAATGGGCGTATTTGTATCGTTGATCCCTAATTATAGTATCATCCAGATAGTAACACCTAAAAGATGCATCAGATCTACGCACTCGGCCGTTTTCTACAATAATTTTTTTGGTTTCATCTAAACCGTTTTGACACGTTTCTTCAACGTATCTACGAAACTCTACATGTCAGAATACCGTTAGGAACGTTTTTCAAACGTTTCTAAATCGTCCCTTGGGGGACGAAAGCGGACGTTTCAACGTTTCTGAAACGTTTCCAAAACGGTTTGGTACTTTAAACGGAACGTTTAGAAGTTTCAAAAATGACGTTTCAGAGATGTTTCTTGCTATGTGATATAATGTTGTAACGAAAACGCTAATCTGATGAATTTCAATCGACCATATCTCCAAAAAAAGTAATTTATCTGAAAAATTCAAAATAACTTTTGAAGGTAAAAAGTTGTAGTTTTAAATGACTAAACAAATCTTGTGCGAAAAAATAAATTCGCAAAATAATATAACCTCGAAAATGGTAAAAAACGTGCGTGTTTTCCACAATTAGGTTGGAACATCACAAAATTCTAACGTGATACCATAATTTGAAAAAATCAATTAAAAATGACTATTGCATGCAAAATAAGGTAATTCACCTTGTGGATACAGGCCAGCTGTGTAATCGGAAATATTCATAAGTAATTGGCTGATACATTGACATGTGATCAAATATAGCGCATTTAATGCATTCTTCGCCCGTATATTAGATCCCAATAGTGACCTTGCGGCAGCCTATACTAAAAAAAATCTTATATCGTTTCAGTCTTACATACCAACCTCACACTGTCTTTGATAAAACCGAAAATCTTACTCAATTGTAGTATTATTTTTATAATGTTAAGCAGAGTAGAAAATTTATTTTAACCTTTTATAATCAGAGCGCTATTCTTTGAAACATTTCAAGTGTATACCGACGAATATTTAGCTTATTCTGGGTAGTAAAAAAGAATTATAATATGTAAAACTTATTTTTTTTTAACTAATCTGAGAAATACATCATTATGAATTTCCCTTAACCGAAACTCAGCATCCGTACGCAAAATAACAGTTTTTTTAGTATAAAGGGCAAAAAATAAAATTTTGAATGTAAAAGTATCATACTTTTAACGTGCTTCAGTTTTCTTGGCGTCAGGGGCGTTCTTTCTTGGTCTTCAAATTGTATAAAAATCCGGGATATTTTGAAACACCTGTACGCAATGGTGTACGACCAGAACATTTATACAAGGTGACGCAGGAACTTCCAGGGTCCCTTGTGTTTCGCCATCTCCCATACTAATTTGTCCATATACTTGTTAAGTCCTAGATAGATCTAAACATAAGTAAACCCACATAATTAATAAAAAATATAAGTTTTATTTATGGAATTTACAGTTTATGAATTAAGGAAGTTCTATCACTATGTGACTAATTGATCAGGAATAATAAAATTTTGTATATAGTAAGCTGATATCGTTGAAGATTTCATGTTAACATATCTTATAAGAAATTAAACACGGCGTCTTATGGGAAATTCAACATTCTACATGTTTGCCAGTTTCATACACAGTAACAAGTGATCAGAATTCTCTGAAATATTTTGAACTTGTAGATGAATGCCGTTTCCAGTTGGAAATATCCGCACGGAGTCCGCGCGGAAAATTTGTGGAAATCTGTCTAGGATTCCGTATAGATTACGACTTCAAAACGATTCGAAACTGAACAGTGACATTGTGGGGATCTCAACTAAAGAAGTGGGGACTATAGCCCCCTCCGCCGCGCGAGTTTCAGTGTCTCGTCGCTTCACCTCGCGCCTGCGAGTCAGTACCTGCCTGACTGCCGATGCAAACGGCACGCTTATCATCTTGTCGAAAAGTTTCTAATAAAGATCTTTTCTTTTGTCACACAGAAACCTTCTAGGATTTATTTCTTGACCTCCCCTTATCAACGGACACAGCAGGAGTGGGACCTTTACCTACTCCACATTGGTGAGCCCAACTGTCTCGGAGAGGAGGTTTTCGACGGGCCGAGCAACTTCGCCGACTTGGACTTTTCCAGCCCTCCATTTTAGCAGCGTGTCAGCGGCCTTTGTCAGCGCAGCAGCGAAGCCGGGGTTTTCAGTCCGCCTTGCATCTCAGCACGTCTCAGCGTGTCACGACCTTCGTCATCGCTGCGTGCAGTAGAGCTTTTCAGCTCGCCTACAGCATCGACGACTTTACCGGACAGGCAGCCCGCCATATCATCGTCATCGCAGCGTCGCAGTCGGGTTTTTCAGCCCGCCTACAACATCCTCGTCGCAACTGTAGCACGAGGGTTTTCTGCGTGCATTTTCAGCGCGCCTGACTTCAATACGCCTTCGCAGTTCACTCGACCTTCGGGAAAAGTGAAATGTGCACTTGACGTCCCAGCTTTACAGTAGCTTGACTTCAGCTAGTCATCGAATATCTACAAGGTGAACAACTTCTTCTCGTCATAATCACCAGGTACATTGCGTAAAATTAAAAAGTGTGCCATTCACACAAAGCGAGCGTTTTCGGCGATAAAATTTTTTTGGCTGCGAAAAGCCTAAGCAATTCGCTCCCTGCCAATTCTAAGAAGCCGCCATCTTTGTTTACGCGGAAGTGCCTTTGTAGTTCCTAGAACTCGTGCACATTATTTATTTTGATTTCGCCTTTCGTTTTAAGAGTAATAATATTTCACATTAAAGTTATTATTATTAATAATTAATACGGACAAAGTGATTAATATTTTTATTGATTAATATTTTTATTGATTATCAATATCATATACGCTCAGAGATATTATTAGTACTATAAAGAATTTTTTATATATGGACTTTAATATCGCGCTAGAAAAATCTTTCGATTTTAACAAATATTTGCGCACATATTTTTGTTTATAAGCGAGTTTAGTGAGTCTAGTTAGTAAGTTCATCGCAGATTACGAGTGTCAGTGTCAGTTTATTTAATTATTTTGTACTGCACCTGCGTGTGCAAGATAGTTTTGTACTTGTAAACACTGACAGTTCTTTTTATAATGACAGAACAAGCCCAAGATAACGTGGATAGACTTAGGGCCGAGTTGGCTTCAGCCAATCTTAGGATCGGGCAGCTTATAGCCGCAGAGAGTTCTCGTCCTAGTGGTTCGATTCCTCAAGTCGCTGCTTATAGAACTCCTAAAATAGCTACTTTTTCGAGTAAAAATCTTAGAGTTTGGTTCACTCAGGCCGAGATAACCTTACGTAATTCCGGAATTACTAGCTCAGCTACTAAAGCTGATTACATAGCGGAAAAACTCGATGCGGATGCGATGAATGTCATTATTGATTTACTAGAATTACAACCTAGGCCGGAAGATCTTTTTGATCAAGTTAAAAATCGCTTGTTAGCCACCTTCAGTGGATCAGAGGAAGAACGCCTTCGACAATTGTTACGTAGTCAGCTGGCTCGTAACTGCCGTGCAGCATTAGCTATTACGGATTTTCCAACCTTAATGAAGCTAGCTGAGGCAGCGGATAAATACATGACATCCATGTTTCACGATAGTTCTCATATTAACTCTGTAGAAGCCGATCCAATGATCTCTTGTGTTAGGGAACTCAAATCAGAAATTGCTCGTATTGCTGCTCAGGTTGATTCTTGGAAAGGAAATTCCAAACGACCTCATAATCGCGATCGCTCCAAGAGTCGTACACGATCTAAATCGCGTAACCGTAACTCGCTGTCGTGGAAATTGTTTGTGGCGTCCTAACTCTACGGAAAACTAAATTCTCCTCTTCGTGTAGAAGCTGCGAACGAGGAGACTGCTAAATCTAAACGCTTCCATATTCGTGATATCACTTCAGGTTTTAATTTTCTTGTCGACACCAGAGCAGAAATCTCTTTGCTGCCAACTTCAAACTCTATTCTGCAAATGATTCTATTATCCGGACTTATGGAGAGGAAAGCCTTCTGCTTGATTTCAGACTCAACCGTCGTTTCCCTTGGAAATTTCATCGTGCTGATGTTGCCAGTCCTATCTTGGGAGCTGACTTCTTGCATAGCTTTGGTTTAGTTGTTGATCTCTGTAAACGAAGAATTATAGATCCTTACTCAAATACCTTTTCAATTGGTAGTATAAGATATGCTCAGGCAAGAAAAGTTAGCGTTCTTAGTTCTAAATCTGATTTCTCTAAAATCCTATTAGATTATCCGGAAGTAAATGGTGAAAAACCATCGATACCCTTGACTGCTAAAGACATTTTTCATTATATAGAAACTAATGGTCCTCCAGTAGTAGAACGAACTAGACGTTTAGATCCAGAGAAACTTAAAGTTACTCGAGTCAAGTTTGAAAATTTAGTCAAACAGGGCACTTGTAGATACTCAAAGAGCTCTTTGGCCAGCCCTATTCACATGGTTAGGAAGAAAGATGGATCTTGGCGAATTTGTGGCGATTATCGGCGCCTAAATTCTAAAACAGTGCCTGATAAATTTCTAATTCCATATCTTCATGATTACTCTGTCAATCTTCAAGGAAAAAACATTTTCTCTAAAATTGACTTGCATAGAGCTCATAATCACATTCCAATCGCGCCTGCTGATGTCATCAAAACCGCTGTAACTACACCTTTTGGTCTGTATGAATACGTTTTCATGCCTTTCGGTCTTCGTAACGCAGCCCAGTCGTTTCAAAGATACATCAATCGCGCTATTGGAGATCTCAACTTCGCCTTTGCTTACATTGATGATATCCTCATTTCGTCACCTTCGTTGGAAGAGCATGAGAGGCACCTTCGTATACTTTTCGATCGATTAAAACAATTTGGTCTGAGAATCAATATCACTAAATGCGAGTTTGGTAAAACTGAAATAGATTTTCTCGGTTATCGCATTGACCAAAATGGCTCTAGGCCCTCACTCGATAAGATTCAGTCGATTTCTAACTACCCCAAGCCAGGCACAGTTGCGTAGATTTCTTGGTTTAGTTAATTTTTATCGTCGTAGTCTTCCTCATGCAGCTACTATTCAAGCTCCACTTTATCTTTACACTCATGAATCGAAGAAAAATGATAACAGAGTCATTGATTGGACACCAGAAGCTTTTGAAAAAACTAAAAAAGATCTGATTAGTGCGTGTCATCTGATTCATCCTTCTATTGATGCTCCAACACGATTAATCACTGATGCTTCAGACTTCGCGATGGGCGCAGCTCTTGAACAGCTCATTGATGGAGTTTGGAAGCCTCTTGCCTTTTTCTCTCAGAAATTCTCTCCGTCACAGATGCTTACGACAGAGAACTGACTGCTATATATGAATCAATTAAGTACTTCAAGTACTACTTAGAAGGTCGTAATTTCGAGGTCGTTTCAGACCATAAACCTTTGATTTACGCATTTCTTCAAAAAGCTGATAAAGCTTCACCTTATCAACGTCGTCAATTATGCTTTATATCGAAATTTACTACAACTATTGAACACATCTCAGGTTCAACTAATGTAGCTGCAGATGCACTCTCTCGCATTGACATGATTCGTCTACCTCTAGACATCGAAATGCCTGAATTGATTCAACATCAGCAGGATGATCCAGAACTTAAAGAGTTACTTAAATCTTCTGATCACTCTCTTATTTTTAAAAGCATCGAATTAGGCCACCAACACAATCGTTTATATTGTGATTTAACAGGAAAAATTCTTCGTTCATACGTCCCTAAGACGTTACGAAAGCGCTTATCCGATCTCTTTCACTCGCCCGCACACTCTGGTCCTAAAGTTACAGACCAGTTACTTAAACAAAGATATGTTTGGCCTAACATGCATCGTGATGTACAAGCATGGTGCAAAGGTTGTTGATGTGTACCGGGGTAAGGAGTGGATCCGGTAGTGGGTAGTGTCCGGGATCAGACGGGAAAGAACCGACATGAAAAGTATGCACTGGTTTTAAGTGGACTTAGATTTATTGCCTTAGCATTTACACTACTTGCGAGGTCGCGTAAGACGCTCTTGACACTCTTACATGATATGAGCTCGCATTGCTCATTGCTCGTTGAGGTGCTACGTGGCATCCCCATTCCTGCGTATACATTCCTGTAGTTTTGGCAACGACGCCTATAACGTCGCGTGTGCTCATACACTACAGTTGTCTTGATTGCCAACAATCCAAAATCGCTCGTCATGTTAAAAACGAACCTCTTCATTTTGATGCTCCTGATAGGTTTCGACATGTACATATGGATATTGTAGGTCCTCTAAAGACTTGCGAAGGTTTTTCGTACCTTCTCACTATCATCGATCATTTTTCGCGTTGGGTGGAGGCAATTCCTATTAGAAATATTGAAGCCTCAACCGTGCTACGAGCCTTTCAAGAACATTGGGTGTCGCGCCTCCTCGTTATTTAACAACTGATCAAGGTTCACAATTTGAATCCAAGATTTTCAACGCTTACTTATCGTTTATCGGCTGTCAAAGAAAAAGGACTGCAGCTTACCATCCAGCGGCCAATGGCTTAATTGAACGCTGGCATCGAACTTTAAAAGCCGCCTTAATGTGCCACAACGATCCTAATTGGGTCAAAATACTGCCTACAGTCCTCTTTCTTAGGTCTTCGAACTGTTGTACGAAGTGATACTGGAGCTTCTCCAGCTGAATTTCTTTACGGAACAACTCTACGTTGACCGGGCGAATTTTTCATCCCAGATGACTTCATGGCAAATCCTCAGATCTTCATAGAGGATTACCGCGAACATATGCGCCAACTTAAACCAGTTCCAGTAGTTCACCGTCATAAACGTTGTCCTTTTGTGTACAAAGATCTAAAATCTTGCTCTCACGTCTGTTGACGCTCGCCCCAGGTCAAATCGCTTGAACGACCCTACACTGGTCCACATCAGGTTATCATAAGTAGAAATAATTGAAAACACGCGCGGAGGACCTACATGCTGTCGTTTTGCACCAAATCAGCGATGTCTCGGGAACGAAGAGAGATAGCTGAAAAATTCTAACGGAAGCGTATTCTGCAGCAAAAATCCCATGAAAATGACCTATCACACTTACGAAATTATTTGTAGTCTGCATGTTATAATTTTTTAAACAATTAATTTGATTATAACTTTTAAACGCCGAATTTTTCTGAAAAACACCCAAGAAATTCATGAAGTATGGAAAAAAAGCTATCGAAATCACCTAAGTGTTTGACTGGACATGAACTATCTACAGAAGGTATTGTGGACGCCTGATCTGTTCAGCGTTGATTAGTACTAAGTGGGAGCATAAATAGAGCGACATTAAATAATAATAATAAAAGAAATTATGAATTACCTTTTTTCCACGTTTTTCGTAAAGTTTTGGAGATCCCTGTAGAATAGGTTCCTCAGGCTTGTCAAGCTCGTCAGGCTCCTCAGGATCCTTAGGCTCCTTAGGCTTCTCAGGCTCCTCAGGCTCCTCAAGCTCCTCACGGTCTTCAATATCTGAGTAGTCCTGTGCTACGTCATTATTTTCAATTTTATTATCTATGCAAAAGAATGTATTAATTATAGTCTTTCAACTTCATTCATAATAATAGTACAGTTCAATAATAGTACGCGAAACAGGGGATTCTGGTACGGGTTACAGCACATCTGTGCGAGGCTCACTCTGAGTACGTTTTTCCTGTGCGTAATATACAATTATTGCATTACTAAAATGTTTCGGGCATGCCGACAAAAGAGTGAGACTTGCATACTTCTCGCACGGAAAACAAGTACAAAAAGTCATATTTTGCGCACGGAGTGGTAAAATAGTATTCGCTATGTGCAAATCTAAAGTGGCGTTTCCAATGGTGAAATTTTGAACGTCGATCTATATATAGCCAAGCAGCACGGTTCCTTATGGGGAAATTTTTTATTTATTTTACTTTAAAAAATTGTTTGCCTTTGATCGACCGCAGTAACAATAAAAATTACAGATGATATTTTATTTCTAAAAATTCTACATGTGCAAAAACGTAATATATTAAGTGCATATTATATTTTCAAATCAGCTGTAGACTGTAGAGACCATCATGGAGCTTGTATTAACAACAGAATTAACTACTCTTTCTCCATTCAACTGAAAGAAATATGCAGATTTAATAATGGTAATTAAAAGTTAGGTTACGTTTGACATATTTTAATTTAATTTTTATATATTTGTTTCTTTTGCAATATAATATAATATATTCTAATTATATACAGTATTGTAACATTAAAATAGTTACTTACTTTTAACAGAACTTTATAAAAGTGTTCTATTACTGATGCTGTTCTGATGATACTACATCTGACAATTCTACTATTAGCAATTAGTAGCATTCCTTTAATCATTTTTTGTTACTCAAATTCAATATTATAACTAATTTTTTAAAATCCTGTTCTTAATACAAGCTCCATGATGGTCTCTACAGTCCACAGCTGATTTGAAAATATAATATGCACTTAATATAGTACGTTTTTGCACAGGTAGGATTTTTTTTTAGAAATAAAATATTATCTGTAATTTTTATACTTACTGCGGTTGGTAAAAGGCAAGCAATACTTTTAAAATAAAATAAATAAAAAATTTTCCCACAAGGAACAGTCCTGTTTGACTATAGATCGACGTTCACAATATCTCTATTGGTGGCGCCATTTTAGATATGCGTATAGCGAATATTTCGATGTTACTGCGAGAAAGTGATTTCTAGATTGCACAGTGGAAAAAGCAAGAATTAGTGATAAGTACATGAAATAAACTATGCTAGTTACCATGTTTTATTGTTTTATACTTTTTCCAATGAGAATGAACTTAAGATGTATCTAATATCAAAGAATTATAAGTTAAACTTTACAATCACTTTTCCGGTAAACTATTTTTCAGCAACGTTAAAGATTGAGAAACATAGAAAAAGGAAAAAGTTAATACGAGGCTACAGAAACTAAAGCAGTTAGAGTTTCAGAAAGCAAAGTCTTAAAATAAAAAGTTTAAGACTTTAAAATTTTAAAATTACCTGATTTTCTTTTTAATATTTTTCTTTTTCTTTTAATGATAGAAATATCTTTTATCCGCAGCTTTGACTTGCTCTTTTCTTGTGCAATCTCTTTACTTTCTTCAAAAGCATCATGCCCAGTCTCCAGTGGCGAGCTCTCCATATATTCCTCGAAATTCTTATAGATATCTGTGTTAAATAAAAAATGATTAAGAAAAGTACTAGTTTCCAATGCTGTTGGGAAAAGGTGCTAAAATTAGAATTTTTTCAATTATAAAAATATTCCCTTTAAATTCCACATACATTTGTTATATAATAATGAAATTCCAAGTTGATGAATTTACAGATAGTAGACAAGGAAATGGATTGATATTCTGAAAGCTAATTATACGATTTTAAAATAAACCATATTTCCAAAATAGTGTATAACTATGTTAAAATAATTTATTAATAAAATGTGCTAGTAATAGTTGTTATTTTAAACTATATGAAGCGATAATAAATCACAAATGTGAATAAACGATATTGATTTAGGTTTCTTAATTTTTAATTAATAAGTAGTCTAATGGAACCCGTCATTATTTGAAAACTGAGAAGATAGAAAACTTCACCTATTCGTCACGAAAATATTCTTGAATTTTTATAAAGTACAATTGGATATGCAAAAAAATTCAACAATACTGCAATGAGGAAAGAATAAAATGCAATACGTAATAATAATAATAAAAATATTAATTTTTTTAATTTTAGAACCACTTCCCCTTAAGTATATTTTATTTAATAACCATGTTCATCCAACGAGCTGTCAGATTTCGCTGGTGAATAAGCCTTTCTTAATCCAAACGAAGTCGATGCGTGCTGATAATCGTTATCTGTTATAATAGAGTGAGTAGATTAAAATAAGGATACTATAAGGATTTATGTAGTAGCTACATTTTAATATAATTTAGTTTACAACTTGTGGACACACCCACACTTACACCCACTCTTGCTTACAGTGATACGTACGTATGTACCCACACGCAAATACACACACGTACATATTCTAAATAATAGTTTAAGTAACTTGCCTGGTAATGTACGCGACTTCTTTGTATTTTCCTGACTTGACATTCCTTTCAACTTTTTTGATTCAACTTCGAACTCATTATCGGAATCAGATAATTCATTTCGATAAGAGTCAATTAAATATTGTAGATTGTTTTTTGTGGTTGTATTTCACCCTTTATTAATCTGCTTATTGCGTGTAGCCTACGAACATTTATATAAAATTATTTGTTATGTTAGATTTAGTCTGTAATTTTTACATGATGCATCAAATTTTTATCTGTATATATTTTTTATTAGTTTTCATTGATTATTATTATTGATTGTCAACTGCTTTTTGAAATGGTTGTAGCAATAAATCAAAATTTTATTTTTCGTCATCCGTATTAGAAACGGGCGGTAAAAGAAATCACGGCTTGACTTAAAGATTCTGTTTAAGGGGAAGTAGTACCCCCCTCCTGAGGCTGTACGATCTATTTCTCTGTTCCAATCATCCCCTTATAAAAAAGTGATGACCGGAAGAAGTGAAGCATTTAAAGACATGATCTGATTGGTTATGGGTAGACATCCGTTTTGAATGGCGCCAAAGTTTAAAATATTAGATTATATATAAATTAATATTATAATTTTAAATTATGAAAGAATTATGTTAATCGTTTAGTATTTAATTATTATTAGTATTTTAATATAAGTTTATATATATCAGTAAAATATATCAGTCAAGATGGCGGGCGGTACGGAAGTACCTCCCGACCGATCAGTAATTAAATACTACAAATGCCACCCAAAACAGGTAGCAGCTACAGTAATTTGCATAATTTGTGAAAATGTTTACCACAGAAGTGATTTTAATACATTAAAAAAAACAATATATGTTGGTGAACACCTAGTGATCTGCGATGAACACAACATGGAAGACATAACCTCGAAATCGAAGGGGGAACAACCGTTAAGTGAAGAAGCAAAATTAGTAATTGCACAAATTAAACTTATGAAAACAGAAGAAGTGAGAAAAGAAATACTACAGGAAATACACAATAAAACAGTAGAAAGAATGAATGCCTCTATTGGAAATGAGGAATGTGATATAGAAATGTTAATAACCGAGAACACACTGCTTAAAAAGCTAGTAGTTGAAATGCAAGACAAAAACAATCTACAAAAGGATATCATAGAACTACAAAAAAAAAAGAAAAAAAAACAGCAAATACGTTTATCAGTAAGTCATATGCTGAAGTAACAAATGAAATCAAACCGAGACAGAAACGTGTCCCAAAAATAATAGTAAAAACAAAAACACTGAATCAAGGAAATATTCTAGAAAGAATTACACATTATCTTGTTAAAGAAAAAGACATCCAAACAAAATACTTACGTAAAAAAAAATGAAAGTGAATTTGAAATAAATTGCATGAATCTGGAAAGTGTACAAATAGTCGAAAAAGTGCTGGAAAATAAATTGTCAAGAGAAAATTGTGAAATAAAAATAGAAGAACAGAATAATCCGAAAATAAAAATTTCTGGTATAGACAACAATGAAAAAATGGATGTAGAAAAAATGGAGAAAGATATAAATGACAGAAACTTTAAACATTTAAACAGTAACGGTAAGATACTACACATGTACTTAAATAATAAGAATAAAACTACTACAGTATTAATGGAAGTAACAGCTACAATATACAAGCACATAAGGGAAAACAAGAATAGAGTATTTGTAGGTTATCAATACTGCAAGGCTTATGATCTCATAAACATATTCCCCTGTTACAACTGTGGGAGATTTGGGCATAATGGATCCAGATGCAGAAATGAAACAATTTGCATGAAGTGCTCGGGAAAACATAATGAAAGTGAATGTAAAAACAGAAAGATAGAGTGTATTAACTGTACATTCAACAATATAAAGTACAAAACAAGCATACCTGCAGAACACTTACCCACAGACAGAATAAGATGCACAATACTAAGAAATAAGATTAAAAAATACATAAATTCTACTGATTACCCTATAGCGCCGATTTTGCCAACATGGGATGAGTCGAGCGAATTTACAGCAATACTAAACAAAAAAAATAGTCTACCTTACCAAGGAAATGTAAATACAACTAAAAGTTCAATCATTACATCAAGAAAACCACCTACACCATTACTGCGAGAAAAGATTAATCAAAAACCGAGTATATCTGACACACCAACTACAACTACATAATGAATCAGCATAACAACGTGATAGAAGAGATACAAAAAGATATAGCGCAAGAAGAGAGACTGTATAATGATCTTGAGACTTTCAATAAACAAAGGAGCAGCAATGATAATTTGATACTTTATCTAAATATAAGAAGTCTAAACAAAATTTGAAAAACTCCAAATTTTGATTGAGAGTCTCAAGATTAAACCTAATATAATTGTTTGTACAGAGGTGTAAAAATTACAACATTACCAATATTATAAACTAAAAAATTATAAAATATACTATAACAAAGGTGAGATCAATAAAAATAATGGTGTAGTGGTATATGTAAAAGAAACTATCGAACACCTTACAGAAAAAATAGAAATAGGAAAACTTAATCTTTTAAACACTAGAATAACATTAAATAATAATAGCTACCCAGTTGTAAATAACCAGCTGGAATTCCACCTGGAATTCCACCTGGATATCCACGTAGAATTCTAGTTGGAATTCCAGCTGCACCTCCTGTTTTGAGACAACCTCCAGCTAGATATCCAGGTGGATATCCAGATGGACATTTGGGAAGTTATTTTTTAGGAATTTGTAAATATTGTGGCCACCATTGGTGTTATCATCCGGATAATAACACCTAATCTGGGGGTCTAAGCTTATTTATTTACGTTTTGACAATTTTTTGAATAAATAAAAAAACGCTAATATGTAAATAACTTAGCTTAGGCCCCCAAATTAAGTGTTATCATCCGGATGATAACACCTATGGTG
>UELU01146114.1:15008-118821 GCA_900490025.1 Megastigmus dorsalis
GGGGGGGGGGGGGAAGAGGAAAGAAAGGTATAGGAGGAAGAAGAAGAGACAAATAACAATAAGTATAAAGAAGGCAATAAAATGAGCCGCGAGCTTCGGATGGGAAAGACAAATATAAAACAATAAAGTCTGAGACTCGGAATCGTGAAGAGTGTATGTTGAGAGAGATAGAGAGAAAAAAAAGGAGTATAAAGGAGACATGCATATATATATATACACGAACGAAATAGAGGTCCTGCAACAAGGCACACCGCTGCGAAGGTATATTTTCGCACTCGGCACATATTGTTTGCGAGAGGCATCAACCTCGCCGAGAGATAAATTCCATCCGAGGGGGGGCCACACACACACAGTCACACACTCGAGGAAAACACACGAAGGAGAAGAGAGAAAAAAAAATCAAGACGCTCGCGCGTGTCTACGCCCTTCAATTATGCCTCCCTCATCCAGCCAAGCGAATGTATATGTATATACGAAGCTCATGGCGCGTCGCATGTATAAACGATTTAATGACGCCGAGCGAGCTCGCGGGGACACACGAGTTATACGCGACGACGTCGCGCGGCTGTTGGTTTAGTATCAAATCAAACATTTGGCTCCTTCGTCCGTGCAATTCCCGGGCCTCCTCATCCTGTGTGTGCGCCTGAGCGACGCTCGCTGTGTACACACAGAGACACGAGGACGCGCTAAAAGAAATTATGCGAAAAACCGTTGCGAAAGATGAGGGGGAAGAAGGAGAAAAAAAAACTTAAAGGAGAGAGATAGAGAGAGAACGCTACAAGTCTTATCTGCAGCGACGCAGGTATGCGCACAGCCACAGAGCGAGTTTCAGGTTTTTTAGCCCTAATGGCATAGCAAAGTTCACCGTATAACCGATATGCCACGCGGCCGGCAGTTCTTATCGCGCATATTGTGATTTCGCGCGCTTCTTAACGAGCGAATTAGGATCGAATTGTGTGTACATTGAGCTGCTGCTGCTGCTGGCGACACGGCGAAACGAGCGCTCTTGGATGTACGTGCTCGGGACGAATATTTCGATCTTGTAAATGTGGATGTACAAGCGATTCGAAGAGTTTACGCGTCATGGAGAAGATGACTGCGGGATTGTTGAAAATGTTGATTGCAGCGGTTTTAAAACTGTTACGATTAAAATGCGAGAGAGTGACACGTATATCAAGGGATTCAATAAAAGAAAGCTTATATACCGTTAAAGCACTCAAAAATTATATATATAGTTGTACGCGAATTAAGTTTTATGAAAATTATACACCTCAGACACGGAGGATAAGGCTTTAACGGCTACATTAAATCATTGAATTTATTAGACATTTATATTATAATGATTTACGGCACAATTATTTTTGGTGGATTTAATGATAGGTCTTAATGAAGACCCAAGGTAATGCAAATGAAACTGATGATTATGTTAGCGTTTTTTTTTTGGTTTATTTATGCCGCTGAAGATTTAAGTTGTCTGTGACATCGTGTGCTATTATAATTACACGAGTGATTATGAACATCGAATGATTTATTATAAATTTTGCAGTTGCAACAACCGTACAGTGCATCTTCTTCGTAATTTAACATTTTAGTGAAAATGGCTTTTAAATAAAAATTCAACTACAGGCAATAAATAACAATAAATCCGTATCAGAAGTATCATATACGAAAATTAGGGGCTGCGCGACATCGTTTAGTGGAATAATGACATTTAAACTTATTTTTTGACTTATTTAGAATAATTTTTCATTATGTTACCTTACTTACCAATACTAAAATGTATCTGCTTTCCTTTGATAGTTATTTTCAAAAAATGGTACAAATCATGACTGTCTTACCTGAAACACAAATAAAAAACATTAAAATTAATTTAATAATTAAAAATTATTATATCTACAATAAAACCGGATATTAATTAAATTCAATAATTCCCACGCAGAAACAAAAAATTATGATCGTTGAATTCGATAATAAATACAAAATAACATACAAACTATTATTAAAGATTAAACTTTATCATAATAGTTTTAATAATTGTTCACCATTAAAAAAAAGTGCAAACATTACAAATAAAATTAACAATCAAGAATCATTTCATGAAATTGGATTAAAGAACGTCCTTAGTCCGTTCACAAAATTGAACGGTTCCTGAATACTTGAGCAAACGACTCCAAAAAAAGGTATAATAAGCTAAATACAAACGACAAGCAGTCATCGTCCTTATCGCAGTTCCGTCCCAAAAAAGAAATCCCAGCAGCGGCAGCGGCAGCAGCAATAGCCCGATAATCATCAGATTTAATTAAAGATTTGCATTTTCGAAGGAGCGCGAGGGATCCACTTGGTAGAGAATCGAAATGGGGCTTCTTTAAAAGCTTTACCTCCGGAGCTCTCTTAGTATGCGGGACGATTTTCCGGAGCTCGCGCGCGCGAAATCCGGCGTTAGCTCCGCGCGCCAAAATGGCCCAATCAGAAAGCAGTCGAAGGGATTTTCGCGGCCGCGCGCACGCACATAACTTCGTATATATAGGGCTCGGAGCTGGTCTTGGTATATCGGCGTCCCACGACGCTCCGGCACGTGAGTGGAAATCTCGATCCCATGGGTTATATATGTGTATATATATAGAGAGAGAGAGAGAAGGAGGGAGACAGGGACAGAGAGAAAGGGATAAGGAAGGAAAACAAAGAGGAGAGACACGACAACGATCCCAGACTGAGATCGATTCCCTTACGGCGACTCTATGCCCTCCACCCTCCCTTCCCTCCGATATATACGTATATACATATAGACGCGCGAGCGATACACATCTGCTATCCGGTCGAGCACTGGCGGCGGCGGCACCAGACGCTATGCCCTCTCTCTCTCTTCTTTTCCGCGTAATAAATGACACAAGCGGTCCGGGAAAATGCGATGGAAATCCAATTATGATGCAGGTCATGAAGTGGATTAAGTTTGAAAGGATCGGGGCTCTCCCTTTAATTTTCTTGCTGAATTTTTTACCCATGCACCTCGATTTCGCTTAGCGAAATTAATTTTGTCTTTTTTTTCTCCCTCTATATAGCTCCTGCAGTATACTCGTTCATTCTCAACCCCCGCGGGATTCGAAATGAAATTATACGTTCGTTTTACTATTTTGAGCCGGCGATGCAGCCTTTTTATGAATATTCAGTAAGTGTATAGCGAATGCGAATTGGGAGAAGTGGGATTAGCAATTGATTGGGTGTCTCTGTTCAATGGGAAATGAGCGTTCAACGATGTATTGTACACAGCATTGAATGTTTAAATTTTCTTCTAATTACGTAGGCTGGGCATGTCATGATGCGGAATATTATCGGTGACCCCAACGCATTAATTCATCGAGTATTTGCAGCTGCTAATATTGTGATGCGTATTGTACAAAGCAGTGAATAGCCAGCTCTCCTGTAGTCCGCATAGAAAAGCGTATAAAAGGCAAATCCAACAGATCACCGACCGAGAGAAAGAGGGAACAGAAAATCAAGAAGTGGGCAAAAAAGGGTGTAGTAAAGAGCAGCGGGAAATACGAGAGGACCAGTCAATGCAGCAGCAGCAGCAGCAGCAGCAGCAGCAACAGCAGCAGAGAGCAGCGAGATATGAAGCTCAACGATATTCAATTCACGAAAACACACTTCCAGCGTATATATATACATATATATATATAGGTATAACAGCAGCACCACACCCGCCCCGACAACAGCCCTTTCGCTAGAGAGCTTTACGCTCTCGGCTCCTTGCTCCACGTCGACCTAGACACCCCCGCAAAACCATTTGAAATTCTCCGTATAAAGCCCGGTGTATATACACACGCTTCTCTGGTGCACAGCTCGTAGTGGACGCTCTCCACACCCTCTCGGCAAACAGCCTAAAACGACTCTCTCTCTCTATCTCTGTGCATTGGTAGCAGCAGCAGCAGTAGCATCAGCTCGAAAACAACAAGACCACTCACGAAATCCCCTCGGTCCCATCCTCTCCCCCCATCAGCATCCGTCCGCATAATTTCCACAAATCCACTCGTTCCAGTCGCTCACGGCTGGAAGAGCACCTGGAACAGTCCTGGAAATTGTCGAAGCAGTCACGCGCTCTCGTGTTCCTCTCTCTCACTCACTCACTCTACAGCACACCTCCATCGCTCCACTCACAGCAGCAGCAGCAGCAGCAGCAGCAGCAGCAGCGGTGGCGGTGTGTTACGAGCCGTCCGCAATTTCGAAGCGGTCCTGCGGTCGCCGCTCTCGAGTCATAATCGTACGTCATTCATGGACGAGACTCTCTCTCTCTCTCTCTCTCTCTCTCCGCTCTCTGCAATCACCTATACATATACCAACCAACGCCGAGCCTATATCCTCATTCTCACTCGGCGACGCGACCGCTGCACCGTCGCTGCTGTTGCCGTCCTTATTCCAGCCTGTCCAGGTTTATACGACTGACGCGCTGTACCCGCATAGTTGTATCGGCCAACCGCGACGACGACGCGAGCAGCGGAGGCTTGCTGCACCTGCAACGCGAGCTCAATCCCGATGCTCCAGCGGTGCGGCATTGCGCCTTGTTTGATTTTGTCGGTGATTTTCGAGGAATAGAGCGCAGCGTCGTAATGTTGATGGCTCTCGGGGAGAACGAGCGTCGAGCTGTGAGATATTGCGGTAAGCTTATAGTTGGTGCAGTGCGTGTAGAAAGAATGGTTTGAATCCTCGAGTTGTGTATTGAGTTTTATTTTTTATAACTTATATAAGTACCTCGTTTTATTTCGATTATTAACAAAATAAGTCCTTGCACATAGGTATAAATCGACATTTAAGCATAAATAAATGCACGGCAATTAAATTAATTAATTAATTCAGTAATTAAACGATACATATTTATATAAAACATTTCCTTTTTATTACGTAATATTAATTAGAGTTGTTAAATCATTTAGAAGCTTTAAAGCTCTAAACTTGTTTAAACAAGTTGTATAAAGAAGTAGAGATACTTTTTATCCGAGATTTCCGTTTTGTTCAAAAAATATACAAGACCAAATTAACACGGACTCTTGCAACGCAAAAACCTATCCATTAAAACACTAGAGTTCTGTTCACGTCAGACACTAGCAAAATCAAGAAAGGGGGAAAAAAATGAAGATTAAAGCTCAACAACTCGAGCAAATGCGTGCACACACCCTCTTTGCTAAATCTCAATCTTTCTCATCCTCATTTTTCCCTCTCGCTCGTCTAACACTCTCAACTCTTTCTTCCTCGTTTTCGCTCTCTTACATTGCGAGAATCCCTCTTCTTTTTATCCTCTCCTCTTACAGCGTCTTTCACTACTTAACCGTCTCTTAATTTTGCGAAAATGCATTAAAGAAGAGCTTGATTATTCTGCCATTCGTTGAGGGGCGGGGGTATATAATTTTATGAAGGTCCGAAAAACAAATTTTAAAATAGTCCGTTAAAAGTTTTAACTGCTCGCGCGCCGCTTCGCTGTTATATTGCCGCAATGTTTTCTTCCACCCTTGACAGCTTTAAAGTAATGGCCTTAAAAGCCCATAAGCCCTTGAAAAATAATTACAGAGATCAGTTTTAATTTACTTCTCTCCTTTCTATGTAAATTATATAAGATTGCATTTAAGAAAATTTAATTCGTTTCAATTACACGTTTAAGCTTCTATTTAACGACTGTAATGTCTCCGATTTGAAAGTAAATGCAAACGGCTCGAACTCCATCAGTGTTATAAACCTATGCTAACGCAGAAAAATTGAAATAATCAGTCGAATAAAAGACCAATGCCCTTGCATTATAATTCTAAATAAGAAGATTTTGAGCGTGTTTTCAGTATTAAATGGACTGTTGAACGTCAAAGTTTCCAAAACAATCGAGAAACAATCCAACACCTCGATCGGATAAAGGAAACTCTTTTCACCTTCAACACCGAGATCCCCATCATATTTCCTTCCCATTTTACTCCAACCGAACTTAAGAAGTTAACACTCCTCTCACCACACAGCCTTCCACTTATTAATCATCGCAGCATCGCTAATCGACGCTCGGCATCACTCACGCTTTACACACACACACACACACACACACAGCCCCATATCTCGAGATGATTACATATCAATTTCAGCCGCGACAGCCGACAAGGACGCTCTCGCATTATAGGCGTGATGCACTACCTATATACATAGTACCATGATCCGATCGGACCGAGAGATGAGCGGACACAAATACACGAGTCTCAGCCCGAGGAGATAAAGACGAAGAGACGACGAACAGGGGGAGGAAGGAGGAGAGGGGAACAAGAGGCGAGAAAAGTGTCGTCTACGCAAAGGTGGAGGCGGCGCGGGTCACACCGGTAACAAAGCGAGATTTAATTACTCTCGCTCGACGAGCGTAGCCACCTTCGTTAAACTCTCATTTCGCCCTGCTGGAGATTCTCGCCTCGTCGCTACTGCTGCTGGTGGCGCAACGCTTGGCGTACCAGCCTGAGCTCATATCCGCCCTTCTCTCTCTCTCTCTCTCTCTCTCTCTCTCTCTCTCTCTCTCTGTCGCTCGATTCCCTAGCTAGAAGTTTCTGCCCGAGATGCAGTTTCCGCGCGCATCTGCGCGTAACGCGAGTTTATGTCGTGGGCGGAGAGAGAGAGACGCTACGTTGTAACCGCGCGCGATGTAGCCGTGCATTTTCCCATCGGGAATTTTAGCTTTTATTCTTGATGGGCTCTGTACGAGGACGAATTATTGATCGTCATTGTCTCTCTCACTCTCTCGCTCTCTCGGTGAATTGCGTATCGTTCGTTGAGTTTTCTACGTTTATGGAGATGTCTCGAGTGCTGCTGCTGTTGCTTCTGTGACGAGCCTCGGGAAAGGATTTTTTTTTTAATGATTATCATGCGCTAGTGTACGAGGCGGGAAAAAGATGTTTTGATGACGCTGGAGAGTGCGAGCGATGTGTATTTTTTTTTCTCGTTTTTGTGCAATTATTGAGCCGCTTTTTCTGCGTGAGTTAATCCGGGGAGGAAAAATTCATGGTTCAGGTAAATAATGAAAACCCGCGCGTTTTTCTAAGAAAAAACACATTCTGCACTTAGAGTAATTGTGCTAGAAAAATGCTGTTTCGCGGCAACCCTTTTGTCAGTTTTGTGTGTTTTTAGAAATTTTCATTAAAACTGCACTGAGAAACCAAATTGTTATTAAGTTAGAGAAGAATTCCATTTTAATATAAGAAAATATTTACTCAGATATTTTCTTTAATTAAGTTAGTAAAGACCACTGATATATACTATAAATATACTTTAGTTCAATTTTTTAACAAATTCTGATATTTATGTAATAAAGTCTTTAAAGCCACTGTAGCTTTATAAATATTATTTACCAACAATCATATGTCAACTGTTACCATAATAAGCAAATGTCGTTTTGAAAAAGTTAACAAATTGCCAAAATCAAATACGAACTTTTAATTAATTTTAACTTTTTTGCGATTTATATAGTAGTAGACTAATGAAGAAATTTTCAATTTCGTAAGCGCGGATATTTAAAGGCAAATTTCTTTTTGTCTTCGTATAGTTGCAATTTCTCGCTGAGAATTAGCTAGACAAACATTCCTTCAACTCAAGCAAATGTTTCTTTAGTATAACATTGAAAAAAAAATGCTTGATTCAACCTTAGCATACTTCTTTGCAGTCCGAGATTTTTTGTTTTTTTTTAATGATTTCCGTTTACTTTATTAGAAACTCTTTAATGTAAAGTGTGATTTATTACTTCACTGCTCAAAAGTTAGTTCTTTTATGCTCTCTATAAACTTGAATACGAGTGAAGCTCTTAAGAAAACTAACTTTCGAACCCCAAGTAACTTTTTGAGAAGAAAATCTAGAATACGGGAACAAGACTTTAAGTACAGAGATCTTTTGTTTCTTGTAATTTATTATGACCTTTCATTCGAATAAATTCTGATTCTGATTCATGCGACTGGACGCAGGTCTTACTATACATAATAGAACCCAAAAACTTAAGTTTCACTAAAATTTTTAATTCCGCATCTACGGAACCGCGCGCAGAACAATCGATAAATCAAAACCTCCTGACCCGTACTAATAATCCTCTGTGCTCGAACGGTATATTATAGCGCGAGTCGGCGAAAATACTAGAAAGCTTATTAAAACGCGATCTAAAAAAAGAAGAAGCGAAGTAGCAGATCGGCTTATATCCATTAAAAAAAGGAGGGACGTCGAGTCGCGGTGCGAAAAGCAGAGAGGATAGCGCGACAGCGGAAGAGGTGGAAAATTAAAGCGCATCGCGCGCCTAATGATACCTGATATATAGGTCTGGACGCGCGAGGTGGGTGCCATTACGGAATCAACAGGACGATTCATTAATCTCACAACGTGTTGAATCGCGATAAACTCTCTCTCTCTCTCTCTCTCTCTCTAGCGTGCGTCTTTCGCTCGACTGATTCGATTGTCGCGTTATTAAATTGTTTCTATATATATATATATATGACAGGCCACGCGCCATTCGGTCGTGCTTTTGTGTATTTCGTGTGATGAAGTCGGTATTAAAGCCCTCGCGTATCAATTCTCGTGTGTAGCGCCAACACACACACACACACACATTCACACTTTTACAAAATTTATTAACTTTGTAATCTGGTTTTCCTATTAGCTTTTTTTTTACCTGCACTCGCGCTTTTACGCGCTAAATGGATTTTAATGACTTTTCAGGCTGAAGTGCGAGCGCGAGGTCTGAAGGGGATGTTTTTATTTTAATTTTAATGAAATGAAGCACGAGGAGAAGAGTGTCATTATTGCATTCATATACGGGAAATATTTGAGCTAAAAGAATTTGCTCGATTTGATCACATATATTTAAAAAAAATGTTTGGTATAGTAGTAATAAAGCTTATTCATTATATTGAAGAAAATAACACTTAAATAAATATGTCAGTAGTTCAGACTGTCTATTTTTTGAGTGTACGTAGTTCTGCAACTGATAAACTTGTTTTTTATCGTCGTGTATAATAATTTGCATTTTAAACAAAATAACGGCGCAATAAAAAACTTAAAATTTGATGTTTTTTGTTTCCTCTATAATTGCGTCTTAATGACTTCCCGCGCTTGATTTCGAACAAACCGTTTCATAAAAGTTTCGTTTGCATAAAAACAAGTTTACTCTGCATACATTGCATGAAGTCATTTCGTTTGATTTTACTTTTATAAAGTAGTAATTTTGAAGTTTGTAATTATAGTTGTTAGGCATTTATCAAACATTAAATGTGGTCAGCTCCCAAAATGTGCTTTTAAATATAGACTGTTATTTTTCTACTAATTTTAACATTATCAGCAGTAATTCATTATCCAACGAAAATAGACGTGCAACAAAATTGTATATCAGATAATAAATTAGTCTACGAAAAAGATAATATAATCTCAGCGTAATAAATTCCGTAAACTTTGCGATACCAAAAGCTCTCAAAACTCCGAGCCAGAATAAAGGTGTCCCGCAAATTGCATTATTCCGTAAACAGGCTTAATGAATTATTAAATAACGCGCGAAAGACAAAAAAAGCAAGTCAGAACGAGAGAGATACGTAAATTAGAGAAAAAGGACAAGGAAAGAGGGGTACAGAAAAGCTCGGACGGAATATAGTAGAAAGGAAAACACAGTGCTTGGGAGGCGCGAGCGATAGGATGATGTTCCGCGCCTTTCTCCCGCAAGTCTCCATACCCTTTACAGTGTGAAACTAAAGTCCGCGCTAGAGATGAATTACAAAACTTTTTCAATACGAGAAATGCCGAGACAAGAGGTATACATATATACGAGATGACTCTCTATCTCGCTATGTTTCTTGTTATGCAGCCACGGGGCAAAAGCTCTCGCCAGGAAATATGTATTCAGAATTATATTGTTATCTTAGTAAATAGCGAAAGAACGAGAAATAGCCTTTAGCGTTGCGAATTGCTTATTTTGAAGACAGAGGCACGGCTGCGTTATTTGAACTTTATTATTATTATACTGGGTGTCGTCCGAACGAGTATAAGCAGACGAGAAAAAGATGTTTTTCTATTTCATTCCTTTTTTTTTACTTGATAACTTTGGAAGATAGTGTTTTGGTTATTTTTCGTTGACGTGATTGTATTATGTTTTTTATGCCAGACTAATAAAAAGTAAGAGTTTATGGCTGTTCCTCATAAAAATATCCTGTTCTAATTCAAGAGAGATTTTTTTTTAATATTTAGTGTATCGCTCATTCAAATGACGAAGCACTGCATAATATTTAATTCTTTTAAATTTTTGCACAACAGTTTTAAAATTGCACTTTGCCGCGCAGTTATTTTTAATGCACAAAATAATCTAACAATGTATTTCCATAAAGCCCAACCCGCCACTATAATACTGACCTGAAAATGTCTGAAGTTTTTAAAAAATACAAACTACGATACTTTTTCCGACCCTATAAAAGTCGTAAACAGCAGCGTCACGATACAAATGAAGTGAGCTTTTCACCATTTCTTAAAGCTTTCTCAGGAATAATAACACAGCGAGCAAAGTAATCCTTTATTTGATGTGAAAAATGAATGAAAACATAAGTCAGGAATAGTCATAGCAAAATGAATTACAAATGGAAAAGTGCAGTATATTATTTATGCAATATGTAACTCAAACTATCAAAACTAATAAAAATAATTCATTAGTTTATAACCTTTTTTAATTTTTAAATTCTAATCGAAGAACAATATAAATATAGTATAGATACTAACATATAAAATTAATCATTTATTAAATTAGAATATTGTCAGTGATTAGTTACAATATTAAAAATTATTAAAACCATCCTGCGTTAGCAAAATGAAAATGAAATAGTACAGACGGTTCGGTATCTACGGCTAAGCTTTAAAAAATTCCTTCCATAAAAGTTTACGAATAAAATCTTGACTTAAGAACCTATGTATTGTAATTCCTAGACCGTAAAAAGGTAAGCAATAAAGTAAAATAAACCTCGTAGTAGCTAATGACTTTTATCCGATCTAATCCCTTCTAATTTCTTCTTTTTATTATTTTATTATTTTAGTACTTCTACACATTTTTATATGGCGTATTATTTATTGATCCTTCCATTAACACAAAAAAAACCTCGTAACTCTTTAGCACGTATTCGTCGATCGGAAATAAAGCGAAAATTGAAAAGTCCCTGCAGTCCATCTAATTTAAAATCCCACATTTGAAAATTCCATTTGGCAAAACTTGGTCAACGCGACATTTCCAGAATTAATGAAATGCATTTTTCAGACCCCCAGCAGCCCCGTACCAGCTTTGAATTAACACAGAATTCCCCGTCCAGTTTAATCGAGAGTGAGACAGAGTGAAAAAAATGAAAGAAATTCATGTCAAACGAAAGAATCCATTCACTTTTTATACCGTTCAGAATAAAGAGTCGAGAAACTCAGAGAGAGAGAGAGAGAGAATGAACAAAAGCAAGGTGAAACCGAGTGAGGACGAAGAGAGAAGGAAGAGGAAAGCGTAATTCGGGAGGGGGAGGGTGAACTGATGAAAAAGCGGAACAGTGGAGCATTTCTAATTTTAATGTTTTCATTAGGAAGCTCGACTCGTTCCCCTATTTGCTCCGCGCGTATATATAACCGGGGGCGAATGTGGGTCAGTTTGCGATGCTATCGCGTGTGATGTCATCGCACCTCGTTCTCACTCTCGAGCTCTCCGACAGAAATTCCTTTTTTTCTCCTCTCCCCTTCCTCATGTAGCCAGAAACTGCCGGTAAGGGTGTGGATTTTTCCCGTCATCCTTCCGTCACTGAATGGATAGTAAAAAAAATGCTGCGGAAAAAAGAGACGAGGAAGTTCCCAAGATACCGAACCTCTTCGATACCTCGAGCATAAAGGAATGTGATAAAACATTATTTTAGGTACAAAAATTATTAGCAAGTGCATTGATTGTTTCGTGGAATAAAGAACCAAACTCATAATGTGTGAACGAATCTTTTCTAGTAGTAAAACTAAACAAAAATTGTAAGTTATTCTATCGCTTCAAAAAAATCAAATTATACCTTCAAAGTGCAGAGAGAAAGAATAATATTGACATTTATAAGAAAAAGAGAAGAAAAAAAAGAACAACTAGACTAGCATAATCTTATACTAATATAATAAAGAGACAGCGTTTGTTTGTATACGGATCAAAATCTCAAAAACTACTTAACCGATTACAACAAAATTTTGATAATATATATTTTTGGCATCGTGGAGTAACATAGGCTAGGTTTTGTATTAAAATATATCATAAATTATTAAAAAAATAAATCTGGGACTACCTTACATACGCGTAGCGTAGTAATATAGGGGAACAACGGCGTGCGGCGGTCGGCCGGCGGAGTACACGCACAGTCGCGCGCCGCCGTGTAGGAAAGCAGAGTCGCGCATTTGCCACCAGGCGGCGACGTACAGCTCTTGGCGAACACGTACCGTAACAAGTGTGATATAAGTAGGAGCGTGAAACCCGGTGTTGAGAATATTCCACGCTCCATGCTTAAGTGCCTCCCTCGCCTCCTTTTTCGTGGCGAGACGGCCACCGTACCCATCGCAGTCTCACCCTTTTCTACACCCTTTCCTTCTCTACAATTTCTTCACTTTCGGGGACTATAACCTTAAGGTTGGTTACCCAAACGGAGAGGGGTTTTTAGCCGGTGCAAATCCGGCACTGCCCATTCCATCTTGGGCGTCTTGTCGAAGATCCTCCTCGGCCTTTCAAAAAAAAAAAAAAATCGTTTGGAGAAAACCGTTTTTGAGTAAATCTTTTTGTGCTCAATATATTGAATCTTCCTTACACATTGAACGACCAGCTACGTTTCAGGTACGTTTCATATATAATATGTGAATCAGATTTAACTTCATTTTGAGTACTTTTTTTGGTAACTTTCATAATCTATTTTCAAAAGCAGATTTTCAAGGCAAATCTCCAGAAGAAAAATAGATAATGAGGAGAATGGGATTTTGCAGTTTTAATTCAACCAAAGGGAAAAAAGTCTAAGCTAATGATGTTGGAGCTGTTTCTATTATATTAAAAAGATGATACAGGCAATATATGAATAGAAAGGGTGGTTTTAACAGACCATTGGACTTCGTGGCACAATATTGACAATATTGACAATAGAATATTGATTCATACGACTGGCTGTCGTATTTGCAAAGCGCCTACGGGTGGCGGTATTACGGACAGGTTACGGTACGGTACGGTAGTCTCAGGTACACTTACCGCTGCCAGCTTGGGTGTGTGCGGTTACATACCGGGGGAAGGGGGGGGGGGAGACTGTAGGTCAAATCCTTGCAGTCTCGGTAAAGGATGGCGAAACCATCAAGCCTTTTTAGAAAAGGGTGAGGAAGGCGAAACCACCTATCCCACATGGGAGGACGAGATAGTCCACCAGAGCTAGCTTACCCGAATTCCACCTAGTCGGATTCTCGCGGTCCTATATGTATCCTAAGGACTACTTTCCTTCAAGGTTTCAAAGATTATTAAGGAGGGAAAAAGCGTGAATAACGCAGTAAACACGCAAGTCACTGTACGACGGGGAAGACCTCAGCAGAACTTATGTACAAACGGAATTTGAGAACCCGTTCGATTGTTTACGCCCTAACTTAAGCGCATATGTTTTGGAGAGACAGCACTCGCAGATATTCAACAGACCGCACGCTCGTGACATACAGCTTAAAGCGAGGGAGGAGGTTTTGATTGAGTATGACGGCACGAGCGGCGAAAAACGCATTCCGGGCGAGATAACTCGAGTGCTGTCTCCCTCTACATTCGAAATTGAGACGCAAGCGGGCGCAGTCACAAAAAGACACGTAGACCAAATTATCAAACCGTTACGACGATCTGAACGTGTTGCTAAACGCCATGCGACGTATTATTTTTTTTTTTTAAAGGGGAGAAATGTGATGTATTCTACTGGCGTCCGGCGACCAAGGCGCACCTGTACATCTTATGCTCCAATAAAGCTATAGCATTACACAATAGCGTTGATCAATAATAGCACCAGTACCTCACTCCTGATAAGTCCAATACATTACAACTGGTCCTCGATTAAAACCTGTATTTGTTTATAAAGGAGAGAGACTAACCGATATGGAGAACAAAAAAGAAGCACAGAATCATCTTATAGAGTTACTTCGATCTTACTATTCGATCAGTTAAGCCAATTATCTTAATTTTTGTATCGGTAGGTATTCTTTGAATATGGACACATTTTATTTTTCCAACAGACTCGTCAGAACGGCCTACATTAACTCTATGGTCCAAAATAAAATAATTGTACCCATACAGTTAAATGTATTTCTAAAATTACAAATACACATATTATTACCCACAAACCCATTTCGCCCCATTCTCCCCTACTGGTCATTTACTGAAGCTTCTTCTTACCTTACGGAACATATACCTATAGGTACCATATCTCCGCGGCCACGAGCACGGTCGTAGCCTGTCGTAGCTTGGTGATCTTGGTGTTGATTCTTGTTTTATAAATTGATCAGTGTTTAGCGTACAATGGAAACGTAAACATGGGAAGAAGCCGAAGTCCATCACCACGAAGAAGAGAGAGGTCTCGAGAACGCGATCGAGATCGAAGAAGAAGACGGTAAAACGTCATTTAATGATTATAGTGATATAATGATTATAATCAGTCTTTTACAATTTTATTTATCGTCACGGCTGACGCGCAAGAGACGACAGAACCCCTGGACAATAAACTTCTTATTCGCCGCGGACTTGACAAATTGGTTTGTGTGTATACAGCCGAGTAGCTTTAGAATTTGGAGACACGCGCTCAAACGGAGACATGAATATACCTGACGCTTAAAGGATTATGCTAAGCAATTTTCTTGTTATGAAAATCTCTTTGAACGCGTGTCGTTTTCTTTTGCTGGATGTATATGTATATATGTTTGAAAGAGAGCTGAGCTTTATCCAATTCAAGGAGATATAACAATTTCGCGTTAAAATTTCAAAGTTACTTTTACACGGCATTCACTTTTTTGAGTAAATGTTCCTCTAAGTAAAGATTTGCTGACTTGAAATTAATGTTGAACTGAAAATCTACTCAAAATAAAATGCTGAGTCGTAACCATCACACTCATTCGTCACATTTCTATCACTTGCATAAAAAAAATTAATTATATATTCACGTTGAAAAACTCGTTATTCCCATCGATATACCCACAAACGCTACAATTCACATTTTGCTTTCACCTCTAAATTTTTCAAATCCATCACGACACCTCGCACAAAATCCGGTTATTATCGATGCGCATAATATCATATCCCAGAGATTGAGAGAGAGAGATGATAAAAGCGAAAGTTGGACGGGTCGGCGGGGCAGCAACAATCGACTTCGCGGAATCTATCACGTAAATTAAACTCGGGGGACACAAGACAAAATGCCCTATTAAATCAAGCATAATCCTATCTCCCGGGGACGCGGCGGGCGGCGCGCGGAAAGTCATTCGACTGTGCCACGAGAGGGTCACAGCACGCGACAGACAGAGAGAGAGAGAGAGAAAGAAAGAAAGAAAGAGAGAATACTCGCGAGAGCGCGAAAATGACAGAATCCGATAATTAGATCCGGCGAGGATTGGTGTGAGAGAGCGGCGCTCTTGGGGCCGTGCGAGATAACGCGCGCGGAGAGGAGAGCGACTCCTACTGCGAGCGAGCTGTTTGTCAGCAAACCCAACCCCGAGCGCTTTCACTACGAGAGAAAGAGAGGCGCAATTGCACCGATTCTCTCTCTCTCTCTGCACCTCTATATATCTCTCCTCTATACCCCTTTCTCATCGAACGATTTGAAAAAAAAGGGAAAAAGTGAGAACGGTGCACTGCAGGGAGAGAGCGCGCGAAAATGGACGTAATCAAACAGATGTTCGCTTCCGTGGCTGCAGCCAGCGAGCGATGAGAGAGAGAGAGTTTTCTCTCTCTCTCTCTCTCTCTCTCTCTCTGTCCGCGGAAATTTCCTGGGATAATCGTTCCCGGTCCCCGCGCCGCGCGATAGATTCCTCTGCCCGTGATTTATTTAATTAGGGACGCTTTAACGAAATTCACTCTCGCGCAGCTCTCTTTTTTTTAACTCAGCCATTCTGTCACATCTGGTAAAAAGACTTTTTACAGGTGCAATGGTGTACGGGTTTGGTCTTTGTCGTTGTATTAATTCCGTGCTTAAAAAGTCCATTAATTCATCAGCGTCGCGCTGCGTTACATGTGATTAGCGGCTATACTTGCATGATATGTATGTTCTTCGGAAAACCGAGTGTAAATACTGTGCGTAACTCAAAACAGTTGGAAAGCAACTGTTAATTAAACGGCGATTCGTTTCACTATTGTTAAAGTGCTAATCGAAGTTAGTAAACTGCAATTGGACTAATCTGTTTTTGATAGAGCTTTAGGTGTTCGGGTGTAGAAACTCGTTACTTTGATAAAGCACTGGACTTGAGAAAATAAATCTGTTCATATAATCATTATGTAAGCGAATGCAATAATCTCTTCGAACTTTACTAGCACAGAGACAATTAAATCTCACTTTAAGAAGCAATTGTTTTTCAATCATATTGTAGAGTATTATAATGTATGCTATCAAATGATAGGATTACTTGTTAATATACAACTAATTTTATACAATACAGTAATTCATTTTTACGGTTAACTACATCAAGTAATTAAATTAGTCTAATTTATGCTTACGTTGGAATATATTATAATAATTAAAAAAACAAATACACGAGCAGTTGACGAGAGGCTATTTTAGCTAGCTTAAGCACGAATTTGAAAGTGCATTCCAATTCAGTTCATAAACGTGGTTACATAATCTCAAGGATCATTAAATTGACCTTCCAGTGCACTGCGAGCTGTCCCGCGCGCATAATTTCCATGAACGGATAATATAATGTTTCATCGCAATCGAATTGCCGATTATAGTCGCACACGTGACAAATCGTATAATACGTCGCACTGTTCGAACTATAGAAAGAATTAACTTATAAATATACCCAATTGGACGCTACTAAATAAATTCGTGTTTTAATTGTTAATAATTAGATTTACAACAAAAAAAGCTCGATACTCAAGATTTCTAATTTTTAGGTACGTTAAATTATTTTTCATTGGAAATCTAATTTTAACTATTAGTTGGTAATTTTCGTATAAAACCCCAACACAAAAAATTACAAGCATACCTATAAACAATAGGCACGGACGTGCCATAAAAAACTAAACTGACCTAACCAGACGTTTCGATTTACAGCACACAACACTGCGTGCGTTTCCATCCCACTTATTGTCCGCAATAAAAGCATCAGCGGAAAAATAAAAGGCGCAAAGGAAAACAAGCGCGGCACGCGTGACTAAGAACGAATAGCAAAACTTTATGCGCTCAGTGCGAGACATATATATATATATATATATATTCGCTCACAGACACATAGACGGACAGAACGAAAGAGAGAGAAAGAGAGAGCTATACAAGCGCCATCTCCGCTCAGAGCACAAGTTATCCCATTGTGTTTCCGCGTTGGCGTAATAAACTAATAAATCTCTCCTCTCTCTCCGGAGCGGCACAGCCCAGGCGGACAGACACTCACGTCAGTCCCTCTCTCTCTCTCTCTCTCTCTCTTTCTACTGATAAAGTCCCGAGCGAGGAGAAGCGCTCGCGCACGGAGACCGGCTCTCAAGAATCGCGATAAGCGGCGGCGGCGTCGCTACACGTAGCCGCAGACTCTGTTTATGCACGAAGCGCAATTTAAGCCGGGGCAAAACGCGAACTAAATCGTTTTATGAATATTAAAGCGAGTCTCTCTCTCTCTCTCTCGACTCTCTCGTGTTGGCGCATATTAAAATGGGCGAAAGACAGACGTGGAGAGAGAGAAAGAGAGCGAGAGTGCGGAAAGCTTCGAAATATAAAAGGCCATGATGCAAATACACGATAGTAGCGTATCGATCTTTTTCTATAGGCAAAGAGGAAGGAATTCCTTGGTAATTTAATTGAATTTAATTGATAAAAGTTTCATCGGGATTCACGAATGTGTTTTTAGCATTATTTTTTGTTAGAATTATTTTATTAGTGCGCGCGTAAAGTTTGAATAGAATGTCATCACTGCCATATCAAGTGACAGTCAAGTGACAAAGGTCATTCAATGAGATATTTCCTGTTTCGAGCACGTAACGCTGCACTTTTTGCATTTTACGCTTTAAATCCTTTCATCCTCATTCATCAGTGGATCTTTTAAACGAGGTCAAAGGAATTCGTTACTTAATTAATAATGGATTACAAAAATACCCCAACAGTTTTACTGGGTAAAGGATGGAAAGGAGAAAAGTGGAGAATTAATAAAATATGTTAAAGAAAGAGCTCGTTTTATGAAATTAGATGATTAATAACGAAATTGAATTAAACTCAAAAGCATTTCAGATATTGGAATAATCACTGCCTTATAAACATAAAAGAAAATTATAATTATAAATGAGATTAATATACCAACTAAAGAAAATGTTTTATAAATAAAGACCATTTAAAAGAATTAGTTCCACAGTTAGCGCATTAAATTTAAATATATTTAAAATAATGCACACAGTTTCGTAACATAATCTTTAGAAAGCATAAAGTTCCTCTAAGCTCGTCAAAACGAGTACGAAATTCATAAAGATTCGGTTTTTGTAAGAAGAAAATTGCGAAGAAAGAGGCTCTATTCAGACTTAAACCTTTAAAATAAATTGAAATGGTCTTTGTTAATTTTTCTAAAGGCTAAAGGAATTTTGTTGATGGTAAAAAGAAAAAGAAAACAAAGAAAAAAATAGTCAGATTCGGAGATGCAAAGGTAAGAAAGAACTTTTAATTATTTCTTTGATAGAAATGAAATGATATACAGCCAAGCATTTACTTAGTAATAATTAACCAATGTAATTAAGTAACGTTTGAGCATTTCATGCGGCATTGAGCCGATTTTCATAATTTTATTTACAGGCAATTATTTGACAATTATTTTGCAAGGACTCTATCGCAAAATACTTTTACACCCTCACATCGTCAGCCAAAGTTTGGGATAGTAAAAGACAGATTTTCATGCTTAACATAACGTCGGGGAATTCAATAACGCGAAAAACAAAATGTTACATCGGCACGTAAGCTATTTAATGAAAGTGGAAGTCTGCTCTTAAAGGCGGATTCTCGCTACTTCTCTGTTCTCTCGCGCTATGCACCACCTCTCGCGGGAGAGAGAGAAAGTCGGAGCCCGCTCGCACTGCTATGTCACTCTCGAGACTCTTTCGTGTAGTTTTTTGACCCCCTCTCCCCCGCATATACCCCAACCGACTATATACGCTCTTTTTCATTCTCGCCGTGCTGCAGCCCTCTCGGCTGATTCTTTCTTTCACTATCCTATCCCCACCTGTACTATACACCACCCGTTGCTGCTGTACTGCTGCTTCTTCCCTTCGGAATCTCTCTCGTTCTCTCTCTCTCTCTCTCTCTCTCTCTCTCTCTTCTTCCCATTTCTCGTTTCCGCCTGTAAGTGCTTTCATTCTGAAACTGACGATAACATCGCTAAGGCCATCTTTTGAATTTTTTTTCCCTTCCGTTTGCCCTTCTCTCTCTCCCGAGTCTCTCTACTCCTTTCGACGCGCGCTGTATATTTTATCCGTCAGGCGCAGGGATTTGACGTAAAAAGTGTACTTACGACAAAAAGTTCTATTAGCCTTAAAAAAAGACGGTGCATTAAGAAAAGCCGATTACTGCTGGATACTACTCGCTATATTACTGAATTTTGGGATGGTGGAATTACAGTAATTACCGAACCTTGTAGCTCGTATAAGTAATATGATGAAATATTTTTGTGTGTATTGTTGATGTACTCTTCAAATTAATCTCTGATTGTTAAAGGAACAAAAATTTAAGTCGTACACGATTTCATTAAAAACCCGTATTATTTATTATTTTGTTTACTGTTTTCTGTTGATTTTAAAATGTTTTGTTTGCATTGCCTCTTTAATCAATATATTTTTATCGAGTCTCTTATCGAAATTCATGACCCAGAGGTGTGTGACATCTACTCTCAAGTTTATTCGTGTAGATTAATCCGAACAATATTGACATTTATAATAAATATAGATTTGGTATGTACGATTTATTGCTGTACACTTTTCCACATGCGTTCCACTAACATTTAAAATATATCTGCTTTGAATCAATTCTTTCGACAAAGATAATTTTAAGCGGATACTATAGTAAATAAATTTTATAAAATCTAATTTTTTAAAATTGTTATTCTTTACTTTCAAATTATTATTGAATAATGTGTTTACCTTATTTAAATTTAATAATTCGCATATTAACTTTTACAAAATCAGTTTAAATAAAGAATTCGCACAATTTATTTAAAAGCACTTTTTTTATCATGAATCTCACTATAATTTGACTACAATACCAAACTTTCTGGAACTTCTCACAATGTCTACGCTTAAAAATTCAGTTCTCGATCTATTATATTCCATTCGTGTCCCTTTATTCAATACTGCAAGTGCTTCCCTAACCTATCTTTGTTCAATTCCCTTTATTATTGCGCCTATGCTTTACAGCACCTTTGTCTTTTAATCTACAGCCTCTTAGTAGTAATTTCGAGTCATTATTTCATCTTACTATTCGCTGCTCTCATTCTATCAAAAGTTTAAATGAGTAAAAATATTCCACACGCACGGTTCTGCTGCACATGAAATAAAAAGTGCATGTGCAACTTTCATTTATATTTTTAATAAAGAAACAGTTAAAAATGTTATGTAATGATTAAGGTCTTCGAAATACGTTACTTCATGCGAATATAATCTCTATAAATAGCATAGAGTCATGCCCAGACGATATTTTTTTTTATATTTCTCGGCCTCTGTTTGCCTCCGATCCCTCGATATCTCATCTTTGCATCAATATCAGTGCTTTACGCGTAAACTCTTTGCACTTGCCCTCCTCATCGCGTATCGTATCCGCTGATCTATACTTTTTTCATTCGGCCTTTTATTCTTGTTTCCTTCTGGGCTCACCTTTATTGAAACCCGCTATTTCCTGTCTTTTTCGACTCATTAAGTTGGTCGATGAATGAACTCGGTTAAACTTCCGTACTTATATATTCAAAATATTGTCAAGAGCAGCTTGTTAATTGAGAGATGTAATTATTATTTTAGTAAAAAACTTATTTTTATGAAACAGCGATTGTTAAATACTAGAATTTAATAAGTGGAGAGCAGGTTTTTTTTATTTTTCTTAGATATTTTGTTAATTAGCGAACTTCATATAGTTAAATTTAACCTGTTTACATCATTGTTAGTATTTTGTTATACTATAATAATTATGCCGTTTTTCGATTATTCGTCCGCATTTTCAGTCATACTTTTAAGATCACTTGTATCCAATCAAAATTGCTCTTGTTACTAAAGCAAATGCAAATAGCGGTACATAATGAAATTCCAATTATGTATTTTAATTAAAATGCATATACTTAATACATGCTGTAATTATACATTGTGCTTTAGCATTAAACGACGTAAATTTCGGAAAAATACTAACGTTTACAGCCAACAATAATTATAATCCTTTATAGAATCAATCATATTATTTAATTTACTTATGGATTAAACTGTCACATTAAAAACGCTCATATTATTGTATTAATTTTAAACTGTTGATGAATATCAAATTGCAAAAAAGAAAGATAATAATCACAATTTAATATTATAACCAATAAACGAGCTTAATATTTTGCGGTTCTTTAAAGTATAGGCTACTAAAATATTTAAAATTGGCTTTTAGTACATATATTTTTTAAGACTTATGTATACATACAGTTAGTATTTCCTTATATTTATAAGCCCTAGTCTTCGCAAAGATGTTTGTGTACACTACTGATAAAAGACAAAAATAATATCGCGACCTATTTATTCTTGCAAAGAAAGACGAAATTTGAAAATATCCCAAAATTGTGACAAGAATTTTAAACAATTAACATAAAAAAATTTATCTTTAACATAAACACAGATTGTGTGCAAAGAGTCGTATAAAGGAGACAGTTGTAAGTCCACGTATATTTATAACCATTCTTGTGTTTTCTCTATGATGATATATTTTATTGCCCCAGTTCGAGAAGTTTCGTAAATACACGGGGCGAGACATCGTTATCTCAAATTGACCATCAGCTCTGCTTATCAAGTACTTACCTGCACACCTACCCCTCCGACCAAACATAAAATTATATATCTTTTCGGTGTTGAAGCTCGGCGTAAAACTTTGTATCTACAAAGTTATTAGTGCTATCTAACAAATCATGCAGCATATTTGTGTGCTTCAGCTAATTATCTTGTTTTCGCATACACCAACGCGTTCGTTTTCACGATCCCAGTGTAATCATCGGCATTAAAGTGTTTCCTTCTGGTTACATAAATGAAAAACTGTTTAAACACTGCCAATTGTGATAATGTTGATAAGTTTGTTGGATAAATATTGTTACATCCAGTTAATTTAACATTGGGAAGTTTCGAACTTGATTAAAATTTTGCATAGAACCGATGCAAGAAAAAGTTTAAAGTTATCTATTCCTCTTAGTTCGTTTCCGCTGCATGGCTCCTGTATTTTAACTGCTTTTTTTTCGTTTATCTATGTTAAACTATTTTTCTCGCTATCTTTGGAACGCATTTAAGTTGCTTGTACTGAAAAAACTTTGTATTTGCTTTGTTACTTATAAAGAAAAAGTTATACTCACAAAGAAATAAACTATGAAAAATTACAAAAGTTAAAATATCACAATACTTTAAAGTGAAATTTAAAAAAGAATCGAATAAATTCTACTAGAGTGTATTGCTACAGTACGGCGACCGCGTATGAGTAACAAACCACCTGCATTCGAAAAAAAAAGGAGAAAATAAAACCGATAGCTTTGCATAAATCGAAGCTCGCGTAATATTCTAATGCGCCAGCTAATAATAGCTGTCACGCCGATGCGCGACAAACAATAATTAAGCGCAGAGTCGCCGAGGTCTTCCTCGTCCGCGTCTTGTCTGCACATATCACACATACGAGAGAAACGGAGCTGTCGCGCAGTGCATACTAGACGTATATCGTGACTCGCCGCTCTAAAGTGTCGTGCGCGCGCCGGACGTCAAAACCGGTATGACCGGAGCGGCGCCGAGCCGCACACGGGAAACCAAGAGAGACAAGAGAGAGACAGATAGAGCAGGAGAGCAGAAGCAAAAAAAGAGCGGAAAACAGAAAAATCGCCGCTAGGACAGGAGGCAAAGAGAGAGAGAGAGAGAGGGAGAGAACTCCCGCGAGGCGCAAAGAAACGAAGAAAACAACACTCACCGGCTGTCAGTCGAGGAGAGAAAACGCCGGAGAACTGCACCGCGCGAGCGAAAAGTTCCTGATGAGGGCGCTCCGGAAAGACTCTTCTCACTTGCACACTATATGGTATATATAAGACGGTAGATTCCCCTAAATTCGCGTCGTCGTCGTTGTCGTCGTTGTCGTCGTTTTTATATATATATATATATACCTGGCAGCTATACACGCGGCACACCAACTGTAACTTCCTCTTGGTCGACGACAACAAGAACTTGGTATAGCGCGTGGTGTTTACATCGGCTAACCTCTCCCGCTGCACACGCGGCCTACAAACGTTGCACAGTGTGTGTGCAGATCGTACGTATGTCGGATGCAGTGTATATATATGCAATACTAGAGCTACTAGCAGCCGACGCCGGGCGCGACCTTAACCTTATTTTCCGCTCGTCTTATTTTCCACTTGCGCGGCCGCGGGACGCGCACACTGCAGACGCACAGACACACCAGCTGCCTTTTATCTCCGAGAGGCCGGCTCTTACATATATTTTTTTATTACTTTTCTCCTCGAGCTCCCTTATACATATTATATATATACGGCGACTCCGACTGACACTTGAACTCGCGATTACATTATGCGGCGCGGCGGCTACTGCGCGTTTTTACGTATAAAGTACATATATATCCCTCTTTTACGGGAACTCTCGAATTAACGAAACGCTTGAAATTTCCAACAAAAAAAAAATTGTCGAGTGAACCGCGCGACGATGAAAAACTGCACACGTCTGGTCACTCGTGTGATTCTCAATGACGAAACGACACTGACCGGCTAAATTAGAATTCGATCGAATTCCCTGAACTGACCCAATTGATCCGGTGCACCTGTCAAAAATGCTCCGGAGTCGTTTAACAACAGCGGACGTACTAGAGAGAACGAAGAGTGGACGAGAGAGAGGAAAACACGGAGCGAACGAACCGTCCCTCTCGAGAGTCGGCGCGAGACTGGAGAGGCGCGCGCCGACGAGGTAGAGCACAGCGCAAAGCCCGAGAGAGTGAGTCTAGCGCTCCGAACTGCGTGAGTTGTGCAGTGTGTAAGAGAGAGAGAGAGAGAGAGCAGCGGCGACTGCAGCCGACGCGCGCGCTGATTTTCCTCTCTTTCTAATATACACAACTACACACACCTCTGTTCTCTCTCTGTTCGCTTGTGTTTGCAAGGCCCCCCCCTTCCTTTGAGGTTAGGCACGTGCCTCTCGGTCCCCTCCACATCGAACTCGTATTGGGACCCTCTCTTCCGCTGTTGCCTCGTACATAATATATTATACTGTGATTCTTGGACTTGCTATATACGTATGCATACCGTTTACATGTATACCTGTTCCGCGAAGGGGTGTGTACAACCTTTGACTTTGAGGTTGACGCGCTGCGCAGGGAGGCGATACTCAGCGATTGTGCGACACTTGAATTAGTTCGTGAAACGAATTTTGCGGGACTAATTTAGCGGCATGTCGCGTCAAAGTCCGTCAGGTATATTATACGAGCTTATTAAGGTGTACCTGGAATTTCTGCGTTGATGTCTCGGAATGGAAAACTTTAGCTTACGATGCCAATTTTGCATTATCGTGCAGTGCAACGATTCTAATAACGTGTATTCCTTCTATTATAGTCCTTTTTAAAATGACAATCGAATAATCGATTGTGTAAGCGTTTGTTCAAGACGAGTGTTCTTGATTTACATGTACTTTTTGCATCTTACATGGAAAAATTTACCTGTGTAAATACGGATTTCTCAATTCCAGGTCAAGTCTTATTGTCAGTCAAATTTTATGATCGGCTCTATCCCTCTACCTCTAACGACGACATAAATTTATGCCTCTACGGAGAGCACATTGCATAACGACATTTATTATACAGTAGCTTATTCTTGACTTAAATTGATTTTTCGAAAATTAACATTTTTAGGGATAAAAATGATTTGAATTGTCAGTTTTATCAATCACATTATCCACTAAATTCAATCCAGTAATTTATATTTGAAAAATTAATATTTGTTGAACTTTATATGGTGATACATATATATAAAACTATACATGATGATAATGTGATAATGGTAAGGTTAATAAGTTTTTTAAATACATAAAATATATTTTCCCATGCATCGTTCCTGGAAGAGCTTCAATTCCCCTCATCGTCGATACTTCTGCAACATTCCACAGCCGCTGCGAATAAAACAATAAACGAGTCAATAGCAATAAGACGAGAAACCATCCGAGCCCAGTTACATCGGTCCACTATGTACAGCACCATACCATACATTGTATACATGCGTAACTAAAGTAGAGCTATACACAAGCGCAGCGAGCATCTGTGCCCAACAAAGACCCAAGCGAGACTGAAACGGTAAACGCGGACGCGGCGCAACTCCGGCCGAACGAAGCCCTCGAAGTTCGCGGCTGCGGGAAAGCTGCACGCGCAGTGCACCGCCACTATAGTCGGTCCACGCCTCGTTGAATGAAGGATATATGCCGCGGTACAGTGCAGCTACAGAGCGCGCGACATAGAGAGAACCGCACAACTGCGCAAAGTGTCGCGAGCCGTGAGCAAAGCTTTATAACTGAACTGCTCAATGAAACTCGCAATGAAACAGAGTAAGATCGGACGCTAACTTCGAGGAGCGATCCAAGTTAAACTCCCTGTGCTGGATGAATTTGAGAAAACTATAAAGTAATCGCGTTTTGTTCAAGTGTGCAAAGTTTGCATAATGGAAATTCGCGCTCTTTTTTTTAGGATGGGCTTTAGTTGTTGAGAGATTGAGATGTGCCTATAGATTCACTGTTGGTCGGCTATAAATAATCTTGATTTATTTCATTCGCAATTTAGCTAAATATTTGCGAATGGAAAATATATAGTTGATTGATTCTTTATTAGGATGATATCCAGCAGCCTTTTCAACGTCACGTTTTTTCCACGAAATACTCCAAATTGATGCGATTGTTCATTAAATTTACTTCATCCATTTGTATCGATCAAATTTTTAAAACATTCCGTCAATAACTTTCGACACTAAATATAGACTCCCATCATATAAGCAAAAAATAGCGGAATAAAATAACAAATATCCCGGTAAAATGTCAAAATTATACAATGGAATTTAGTGATAAATAAATTGAATTACTTTTGTTTCTCATTTATAAAGCATTTTGCAACCGAATGACTAAACCGTTCTGTTTTTTTTGGAGAAAATTTAAGAAATGAAAAAATTAGATAAGAGTTTAGCAAAGAGTTATCACCATCCTTTCCAAAATTTGAATAAATCCAATCATAATATCAAAAGTGCATGGAAAACATCTGCGATCCACGCTTAAAACTACCCTAGTAAAAAGCTACTTTGCAATAAGTGAGAAAGTATATACATACCATCCTCAACAAGAAGTATACTCCCCACTCCAGCAACACAAATCACCAAGAGTCGCATAAAACGGAAATAAAGGCACTGCCGCGTCTTTACAATAAAATAATAATAAAGCGATAGGACCAACGTATAACATAAAGAATCTGCGAGACTGCAGCCCGACGAAAATGACAAACGTACCATGAAAGACGAAGAGAATGGGAGAAAACGAGAGAGCGAGAGGGAGGGAGGGAAGCTGCAGCACGGAATGAAAAGAGAAAGAGAGAGAGGGAACAATGACGAGCAACGCGGATATTAAGCGAGAAAAAGAAATAGTTCGAGACTCGTGTAGGAGGAAGACGTGGGGAACAAAACGGTGAGAGAGAGAAAGAGAGGGGGGGGGGGGGGGGGGGGGTGAGGAGAGAAAAAATAGTGTGCGGATTTGACGCACGTTCACGTCGCATCGTTGGGACGACATTGTGCGCAGCCATTCAGCGGTAATTTCGGAACAATGCCCCTCTGTGTTTTCTCTATCGGGCCAACGTATAATGGACCGTCTCATCTGCGCGCGCCCACTACCTTAACGCTCTCTATATGTACGTGTATATACGTGCGATCGTGTCCCGATCGCGTGACTGAATGGCGAATCCGAAATAAAGACGCGCGGGGACGAAGTTCGGAACTATTGGAATGAGAGAATCGAGCCCGACGCACACAAGCAAGTCCGACTCCCCGTTCTTCTCCACGACGGTCTGCAGCTGCGACGATGATCTTCCATTTCTGACGAGGATATCTTGGTCGAACGACTAAGTATATGATATAATCTACTTATTGCAGATCGTATTCCAGTGTAAAACATTGACAGGCGACAGATGAAAGTTTATTGATATAAGAAGCTAATGAAAAGTTGTTTTTTTTTCTTTTAACGAACGTTTAGCTTAAATTGGTACGGAGTATATTCGAAAACGCATCATTTGATTACAGGCTATATATATTAAAAATGTCCGTCTTGAAGGACCCGTCTGAAAATAAAATCAATTACAAAGATATCCCGTAATTGAGGAGCCAGTGGATCTTACCTCTCGAGATTCCCCCCCATGCGCGCAATGCAAGCGGAAAGCTGAATATTTCAGCTCTCTCAATTGAGGCCACTCGACGATATAAATCACGCGCATTATTTTTGAATCTCGTTTATTGCACAAATGATAACATCTCAATGATGATCGACCGCGGTGCAAGGCGTGTGCGCAGTGTATGTAAGCGTCTGGCGGGCTTGTGCGCGTACCCCAGCAGCAGCGGCGGCGGCACCGGCATAAAATTCCTTCGCTCACTCTCTCTCCATCTCTCTCGGCTTATTAGCCGGCGGGCATAATCTGCATATACAACGATCGTTTCTTTTTGCTCCTTCGAGTGCTCCTTACGCGCGCGCACGCCTGGAACCGTGTGTGCGCCTTTGTATGCACCTATACGTGTATGTATACGGTTGTGCGCGCACGACGATGATATGATAATGACAGAGTGCCAAGTCACTCGCGGCTCGTGCATGCATATGTACGCGCGGATGAAGTAAATGCCCTATGAGATCGCGAAAGCACGAGGGTATGCGTTTAAAGGGGGAAAATTGATGTCTCTTGGGAATTTTGGGCTTTAACTGCGCTTCTTAGCGTGCGTCACGTTCTTTTCTCGGGCTGTAGTATACCTTTGTGAAGTCTCAGTAATTTAGACGGCGAAGGTGATGAGGCTTGAGATTCTTGAGTACGATGAGAATAGTTGAGAGCGTAATTATTGGAATGAATATAGCTTCTTTGCCGATTGGGTAAAGTCGATATAAATTTTAGTTTATAACTTTTTTGTCGCTATTGTCCAGTAAGAAATATTGATTTTGATTTATTTTAATTCAAGTAGGAAATGTTATTTGAACATTAAATGAATTGAAACTGGTCAAATTAGTCTGATCATTAATTCAGTATATCATTCAATTTCGTTATTTGAATTCATGTTTAGATTCGTCAATCTGCATAATTAACCTACACGACATTCATGCTTTTTATAATTATACTATATAATCTCTCATGAGAACTTTCCTAGAATGAACTTTTATAGAAACAAGATTGAAATTCTTGCTTATGTTTTTATCCTGAAAAACATTCGTCGCAATAGGGTGCTAAAACCATATTAAAAGTGATACTGCATTTTCTAAACTCGTTTACTTATTATCAGATACATTCCACTTTATTTGAATTAAATACAGTTATTTTAACAAAATCACTTAAAAACTAATAAATAATAATAAACCACTGAATAAACACAATGATCTTAGAACAACTCAAATAAAAAAATTGTTACGTTAATAGAATTTTGCAATTTCACCACATTTACATATATTTGGATTATATATTCAATAATGCGCCATTACCTCCATTCAATGCATCCATGAATATTACACAATCAAAATCAAATTTGTTATCTTTCCAGATTTACATGAATATACATATTCGATTCAAAGTAATGCGTGACAAATGATGAGGAAATGATAAAAAAATTTAATGCGCTTCATGTTTGGCCCAAATCTTTAGTGCAGTAATATTAGCTTGAATAGGAATCTTACGTATTATGTGTTGAAAATTTCCAGATGATATTATGAATGAAATCATTGATTTTGCTTTTTTCGCGAAATATAGCAGCGCATATTTCCGAAAGAAAAAATCAAATATTAAGCGAGCATGTCCATCGAACCTTTTGAAACGATACGAGTTTAAAGAGCATTTCAATAACTGCATTCAGTTTCGTTGATAGAATCGATTTCCGATAATTCGAAGAATTATTGAAACGAAAATCTCGAGCCTTTAAATACGTCGTACTTCAGCACAATAGCATACATCCAGATAAATAGAATCCCAATGTTTCACGAGTCCGCTTAAATTATTATCTTTACTCGAGGTTTAGTTAGCCCAGGTCGTTCGAATTAAATATGAACGACGCGGAGATTCGATTTCTGGCGTGAATAAAAAGGAACTTTTTTCTCTCGACAACAAAGCCACCGATTTTCAGCAGCTGACTCGTGCAACATTGAACGACTCCTTGCTTCGACGAGACCACAAAGTATTTTCCTGCGTCACTCGACACCACAAGCATCGTACTTGTCGCGAAAGTGTATTCACCGCACGTTTTAATAGAAAAGCGCGACTCTGCGTCAAACGGGGGAAAAAAATCATCTGCCACAACATCGGCAAGGACTCTTTTTGACTACATTTTATACGCCGCAAATCGCCAAACTTTTTTTGCCGCTGAATCAATGTTTTCCCGACGACTCGACGACCTGGAAAGTTTTTGGCTACCTGAATAAACAATTTTTTTCCGATTCAGCGGAATAAATTCTTTTCTCTCCAAAAAATGTTAGTTTTCTAGGATAATACCGATAATGATACAACCTCGAATTTATTCAACAAAATTTTATATCCTCTTTCGGAAAAGTCAATCTCTCTGCCCCTTCACACGATAAACATGTATATACGGATGGCGTCTCTCCTCTTGGTCGTATTTACGTTTGACGTGTTGCCGCGGCGACGTTTGCCCTGGGATATCGACGTGTAATCTTTGCTTCTTGCGCTGGACCCTATTTCGCCTTGAGTGCATATATATATATATATATGTGTGTGTGGGTAACATCTATCTATACGTATGTGTGTAATCTCGTGACGTCAGCAGGTGGAAAATGTGTGGTGCAGGAGGGGGTGGGCCACCATCGATCATGTTTGAAAGATTACGCGGCGGCTGTAAATACAGAAAATTCATGTTATCAATAGATCCTGCATAGAAGAGCTTTTTTATGCTTTGAACATAGTGGGGAAAAGATTTATTTTATTATATTTTTACATGTTTGGAAATCGTAAAAAAAAAGTTATATTTTTGGTACAGAATGTTTTTGGAAAAGCGACTTTCGGTGTTCGACCGCTTAATGATTGCGGGAGATCTGAAATATTCGTGCATACTCTAAACAAAATATCAGTTGTATAGTAAAGCTTTCAAAAATATCGCAATTTTAAGTTATCCAAGCAATTGCTCTATTTGTTCAATGTTAATATAATATACCGTATATATAGCAACTATTTATGACGCAATATTTCATGGAATTGCGTACCCACATAATGGCAGACTAATTAAAGCTTTCATATTGCTATGCCAATGAAAACATATATACGCAGCATAGCAGGTGTTTATGAATGCTCACTTAAACACATAATGGGACTATCATTATATTGTATTAAAGTTAATTTTGTTAGCGTTCATAGACATTGATTGTAAAAGTTAATTAAACAGAAATAATTAATTCCCCAAGTTGACAATATATATCCCATTATGTACAGCGTTCTGTTCTCATGAAAAATAAACTCGCAACGGCAACACGGCTGATAACGTATTCGTGTAGTTTTCGTGCAGAGTGGAATCGTAAAGTTTTGTAAATCACGATTGCAACACTGTTTACAGAGCAGCAGCGGCAGCATTTCAAACTCTCAGCTTGAAATGTATACACAATCGAATTGTACGTTCCTTAAAAATCCATGATTTAAAACTTGGAGCTCCGCGACAGAATCGAACACCAATGAAGCATCGCTCGGCTGGGTCTACTACACTCCACACGCGCCGTTGTATTTTTAACGCGGCCCCCACACGCAAATGGATTGCACGATCGGAATTACAAATTTGGCTACATATAGGTGTTGTCGCGTTACGGCTCTGCGGCCGCGCCGTAGGCGTCTTTTCTGTATGCGCGGGCTTTTGCGAAATCACCTGGAAATGATATCGCCAAATCACGCATAAACCGCGGATGCCCACGGATTAATCCCGAAATCTCTGTTCATTTGGCTGGAGCTCGACGAGCAGCCAGTATCAAACAACGCAATGGCAGTGGACCGACAACATTTGCGTCGACTTAATTTACCACTTCGAACACGAGCTATTTATGTTTTCATTGTTGATGTATAGCAAGAGATGCGTTAATACTGCTAAAGTATCGAAATCATAGTGACGCAACAAATTTGATCAAACAAAGAAATTCGCATTTTCTACACACGTCATAATAAGCAGAGTTTCCCTTTACAAACGCATTGTTATCAATGGGATGAGTTTACCTTCAACGGCTGGTGCAGCCTCAGCAGGCGCGGCTTCAGCGGGTGGTGCATCCGCAGGTGGCGCATCGCTAGCCGGTGCAGCATCTGCCGGTGGAGCGCCCTCTGCTGGTGTCGCTCCCTCCGCGGGTGGAGCCTCGCCTTCCGCGGCTGGAGGTGCTTCACCGCCCTCTGCTGGTGGCGCGCCTTCCGTGGGTGCCTCGCCCTCCGCTGGTGGCGCTCCCTCCCCTGGTGGCGCTTCTTCGGGCGGCGGTACTGCCGCTGTGATCAGAATCGAGTTTTTTTTTTATTTTGCAATCATTTTGCATCCCGATACGTTGTGTAGGACGCACGAAAAAGCGAAAATAAGTTTTTAGTCTTCTGTACGATTTTTTGTAACTTATTACATTACTATTAAAGTTTAAAAATATTATCATTCAAGTTTTAGGTATAATGTAGAATAGTATATTTATATTTGCCCTGTTTGCTAAGAATGATCATTATAAAATCCGGATTTTATTGATTGCAAATATAAAGTGTGTACTGACGTCGTTACGAAGCGAATGTTATATTATAAAAAATCTGTTCATATAAAATGTTTTTGATATTCTCTCAGTATTATATGTGCTAGTATTACAATATACCTAAAGAATACTAAGTTGGATTCGATTCAATGCCAAAATTCTAAACGATTGCAGCTCATCAAGTACTGCATGTAAAAAATAAAAGTATAATTTTTTAACCATTTGGCAGTCAATGTACAATGTAAATATGCAGATATTTTTTATATAAATTCTAATTCTTACAATTGATAAATTTGTACCCGTGTAAATGTTATCTGAATACTTAACACCTGTGAATTTATAGCAGCTAATACCTGATGCAATGCAATCAGGAGATTGACAAAAACAAAACAATAAGATATTCAAGCGCATAAAAATAACTTTGTGAGCGCATTAACAAACGCCAGCAATGCTCATTGCAATGATCGCCCCTCGTGGAATGCAGGAAGACCAAAAGAAAAAAAACTTCGATTCGACGTAAAAATAGCGGATCCCCCATTGTTCACGTAGCATTCACATAAAGAATTTAGAGCAGATTTTATTACATGATCAAATACGGCTATTCTGAGGGATCAAAGAAATTCTTGAAAGTATTGACTTTTTTTTAAGACATAAAGAAAATTAGCTTTTGCCATCAAATACCAAATGCTACAAATACAAAATGTTTTATAAGTTTGTGAGCATAAAATAAAAATTTCATCAAATCCGCGAGAAAAATTTTAAAAATGTATTAATTGAGTATTATTACCTGGATTGAGAATATAGTAGATCTTGTTGCAGAGTTCTACATCAACTTCTGTTATTTCTCCAGATTCAGAATCTGTCGTTTCCATAGCCTTCAGTTTTGAAAGCAGTAAATTGAGTACATTCAATGGATTTGGTGGTGGTGGTTCTGAAAATGTTTAACACCAAATATGATTAGTTGTACACAGATATGCAGATTGGCTAATTAAATTTATTAAATATAAAGAATAAAAAAAATTAATTTGGTAAATTCAACTATGTTTAATTTGGAAATCATCACAAATATTACACTATTGTACATAGAAACACGAAACATTAAACAATATACTAACGTATTTTGTATGACAAAACATATAAAGTTATAAGGATTTGCTTTCATATAGGAAACATGATCCTGCAACTTAGCTAAATACTAATAAATACTTTAAAATACATAAATATTAATTATCTAATAAAAATATGAATTGGTTACACAGTTTAAATAATTACAGAAAGTATAATTAATTTTATATTTTATATATCTATAAAAGGATTCAATATTAATAACATTAATAAAATAATTCCATTGGAAACGAAAGTAAAAGATTATTTTTCAACTAAGTGCCAGGATTTATTTTTTTTATGAAGATTAAAGTTAATAAACATTTAGTAATAAACTTACGATTATCCTTTTCAGGCACCGGTAGTGTGATAGTCATTTTGGAAGTTTGCTTACGGTTATATCTTGACACAATCAAAAAAATAAAAAAAAGTATAAACTCGAACGCTAACTACACCCTTTCGACTTGCACCTAATCCTTCGGGCCTCTGACTCGAGAATGAGCATAAGCGCTCGTAGCGCAAGCAATTAAATGGCGCAATGATGACGATGACGTAATAATGATGTAATTAGCAAGTGGGAGGTGGTAAGGTTGGGTGGTAGTTCTAAATTGAACTGGAATTTACACTCTTGGCCTTTACCCTGCGTTCATTGACCCTTTACTTTTTTTGTTTAAATTCCTCGTCACACTGTTACCTTTTTATTACAGCACTAGGAAACCTTTTATGCTATTGTATTTCGCGTATATTCAAATTCAACTCTATTTTTATTTAGATTGGAATTAAAATATTTCATGATTATAAGTATATACGCTAGTGAATTTTGTCATAATCAAGGTGTTAATTTTTAAGTGACTTAAATATAAGTCATAATTAAATAATATTATAAATAATATTAAAAATAAAACATCGAGGCATTACCAAGTAACAAAATAAAATATTATCCCACTCTGTGCGCAAAGTTCGACTTTACATATGGTTCATGAAAAAATCGTACGCAACACGTGCGCTTAAGTTATCTCGATTAGTGTGTTATTCAAACGTCTCCCTCAACGATATTATATCCTTCACTCACTAATTGTGTAATGTATATACTATTTTGATCTGGAAATTTGATTAAAGGATCGAGGAAAAACAATTATTGGTTATAAAATAATGATACATATTTTTATTATCAAAAAGACTGTTCACATTGTTAAATACAAACAGGTGAAGTTTTAGTGCTTATAAAATATACTATTACACTTATAATATACAGTTGACAATTAGTTACAGGTATTAATACCACTTTATACCAACCTTAAATAATTAAAATTTATTTAATTCATATTGTACGTGCAACACATTTTTTATCAAGTATTGGTTTAAATTATTTATTTAATTAAAAACAATGTACTGTTGAACTGCTTATTCAAAAATTATTCAAAATTAATCTTTTTCATAGGACATTTAATTTTTTAATATTCTAAATTAAATTAAACAAATATATAAATAATGAAGTTTTGAGGTAATAAAATTTCATGAAGCTTAATAAGTTCACTAATAAGTTTATCTTCAACTAGAACAAATCTTAAGTTATATACTCTAAAGAAATTGTTAGACACAATCAAAATTTAGCACATAATAACGTTTATTATTGACTCATTTAAAAAAAAAATTAGTTAAACTATATTATTGTATACACAAGCTTATAGTGAAAAAAAAACAAAAAATATTGATTTAATAAGTTGAATTTGAATTCTTACAATTTCATTTTAATATTCAAAAATTATTTTTAATAAATTCTTACTTTCGTAACATTTATTTCACTGTCTTCATTTGCGCTTCCGTACAATAAAAAATTACAAACATAAAAAAGCCTAAATTATTAACAGTTCACATTAAAATTATTTTTTATATGTATATATGTACTTTAGATAAAAAAAGTAAAAAGTAAAATGCATTATGAACACACACTTTCAACTTGTAAAAAAACAAAATTCATTTTACACAATAGCATTTGCTCTCTATGAATCGAAGTAAAAATATTTTAAACGTATAAATATAAACATATATCTCGCTAACAAAGACATAAACTTGGGTAAATCTCTCGTTAGATTACATAGTATGGACTGAAGTCAAGTCGAATCTACCTTTTGGTGGTTCTGGTACCGGTTCTGGTTCAGGTTCTGTTGGCAAATTGTATGGTTAAAGTTATTATTACTGATCGATATAAATTTTTATAAAAAATTGTGTCTGCATACTAACTAATAATTAAAAAGTATTTTATACATTTAAAAGAAGAAGAGCTGTCTTTATGTAAATACTTTACCTGGTTCTGGTTCGACCGGAGGTGGTTCTGGCGTCTCAATCGGTGGTTGAGGAGACGGTGTTGGCTCCGTCGACGTTGCTTCTGACGTAGTTTCGCTAGCTGGTTCTTCCTAATTAAATAAAATAATCGTTTTTCATCGCATAAAATTAATTGTGATAGTAAAAATGAATGTGTGTACAGTAAATGAAGCAGTTAATTTACAACAAAGCATATGCAGATCTTCATATTATGTATAGTATAGTATTAGTTTAGCTTAGGATTTTATCTGCATAGCGCATTATGAGACGATGAGATAGCGTTGTTTGTTTTAGCGATGGATTTTATATTCGGTCTTAAAGTCATTTTTGCATATTGAATACAATTATTGATTCCAATTTTCATTGTTTTTTATTTTTAATATATGAAAAAATTATACATTAAGCCCAAATAATTTTCTCCTAACAACACAGGGTATTTTGATTACTGTTGCTGTGCCAATTGCACTGGAAGTTTTTTCATATAATTTTAATGACAATACATTTAAGCTTTATTAACCGTTCATTAAATCTAAGTCATAAGAAAACAGAGCAGAGTATAAATTTAGTTTTAAATATTATATTAGATTTCGATAACAATGAAGTAAAACCCCTAAAGTAATTGGCTTTGTCGTAAGCTTACGAGACACAGTAACCAAGGAAAATACCCTACAATAAGTGAGTGATTTACGGTACAGTCTCTAAATTAAATCTATAAGTAAATGGTTAAACTATATTATGACGTTAGCTTTAAAAATGTAATATCTATATACGATTATTTAGTATATATCAACTATATTATGTTTCTATATGCAGCGAAATATTGTAACATTAATTCATGCTAAATACAACTATTTTTTTAAGCGATATCTAAATGTGAGTTATATATGAAAAAAAAATAAAAAAATAAAGTTTAACGTACCGTATTTATATAGAGAACCTAAAAATAAGATTCCTAAAACTACAACATAATTATTTTTGTAATTTTTTTATTAATTGTCTGAAAACTTTCATGAACATTTTTATATATATAATGTTACTTCTGACTGCTTAGGTATTTTTTTTTATTCTAAAAAAGTAATCGTAAACCTACCAACATTATTAAAGTGATCCTTGAAAATTTAAATATGGAATATGATTCTATTTTTATAAAATTCCTTGAGATCGTTTTATATTAGTAATAATATTGTGGAGCATGATACGTAGTAAGTGCGTTTTATACACCCTTTTTTCAGGAAAAAAAAAATCAATACTATCAATTTCACGTAATTTTATGCTGGAACATCGAATACCCGCCTAGGCAACGGGTGAATCGTGGTTTTATGCTTGAAATTCGATATCCACGATGCATCGTGTTTACGCGCATCATTATTATTACCTGCGTCTAAAATTAAGATCGTGAAATGCACAATATTGAAAGGATTTAATTTATTGTTTTAATACTTATTAATTGTTTATTTTTATGGAAACCTGAGGCTTTGATTAATCATTAAATGTAAACTATTAACAAAATATAATGTGAGTTTTGTAAAATTTGATTATTTATTATACAGAATCGAGAAATCGTGTTGCAAAAATACTACATTCATCAGTACTTCTATAAAAAATTCAGAAAAAATGAGCATTTCGGCTGGAAAATGTCGTACTTTTTACATTTTTAAACCGAATGTGGCAAAATATTTCCAATGTATAAAAAAATAATAATTTTAGTTATGAAATGCGATTTTAGTTATATATGTGCTTTCTCTTTCTACAATTATACACATAGCGGCAGCTAGTACTTAATACCTTTACCCAAAAGCTTCGAATATCTGTGCATTCAAATCAAGATTCGTAACACAATCTCCGGTATATCACCGACGAAATTCATCCTTACGTAAAATCCAAATAGCTCATAAATACTGCGCGCGATCGTTTCCATTTCGTTATACGGAGGCATTTTTACATGGTTCGTTGCCGCGTCACTATGAAAAAAAAAGAGTCGAGCGGAACACAAGCTACGTGACTTTATGCCTCGCGAGCCGTTTAAACGCGAGCCACCCGTTTTCCAGCGCGGCAAAATCGTCGCAATTGTAATCAAGCGGAATGCGATAGTCGAGAATCGTTATCAAAGCGAAAACTCGTTAACTGACACGCACACCTCGCTGGAGACGGAGATTTCCCGTAATTAAAGCCCTTTCGGTGACTGCGTATAGATAACTTGCGAGAGAAGAGCCAAGATTGGACAATTCGCAAGGACCATTTGCGTTGCGCCGTTGTTCTTTTGACCGTATTTTTTTATGTCACTGGGATTCTCCGAGCGTACGAGTCTTCTGTATGATAGGAACGGTGAATTTGATTTTTTTTAGTTGATCTCGTTTATATACCTTTGATGCCGATATTATGATGCAAAAAATTAAGAACTGAATGATAATATTTTTATATAAAACATGAATTTATTGTTATTTGATGTTTGTTTGTATGTTTGATATGCAAGAGTATTTTTCATCAATAATATCTGGTCAATAAAACAGTTTGGTCAATTTTATAAAACAGATTTATTTTGAATGCGATGATGAAATTTTAATTGCTATTACTTTAATTTTAATTATTGGAATTTTGAAATGAATTTCGTGCCACTTCAAGGGTACGTTTCGTATTTGACCACATTCCACTTTCAAAAATAATTACTTTGCTTCTGCACTCATGATTCAATAGAAATCAATTTCTATATTGAAGCGAAAATGCGATGAAATGGCTTCAAAAGTGTTCAAACAAATTACATCATCAATTTTCCTCTATAAATACTTGGATGAATTCTGAAGATTTTATAAGTCTAGACTTTTTACTAAATTGCTTTTTAATTATTATTGTAACGAATTATTAACTTTTTCTCAATATGGGGTAAACACTCTATCCTTATTACTTACCAGTTTATTACATATTACTGAGATGATATATATAAAATAAATAACTTAACTATATCTAAGTACTATAATTGATTATATTAGTTTCCGTGACTATATTTATAATCGCATTTTTTATATTTTTCTAGACTATTACCGTAATCAAATAATTAAGCATATTTATATATTTGAAAAATTATATTTTATACCTAATTAACCGAAATATCACTTATTCGCAATTTGGAGAGATATCGATTTTTATACCATCTAATTAAAATACATTAATTTATTCAGTATAATTATCTGTGAATTTGTTACCGACCTCTTCATATATCTGCCATAATTCGGTAATAAATTTTAATAATTAAACGTTTAATATTGTAAAGCTTCCAAACAAGTTTATAAGTTCGACTTTCACTGGCTATTTCATCAATCTTTACATATAGATATATACTGGATACACATGGAAAAATTGACAAATTTTATTAAAACTGGAAAAAAACCCATAAACGTCCAAAAAAACTGTTGTATTTATTAGATTCACATAATTGATAAAAGAAATAAAATAGAAAGTGGGGTATACAATGCAGGAAAGTTTGTGGGTTGAAAGTAATAAAAACACAGTAGGAGATAACAACATTTACACAAAGCATTGTTCATTATCAATTAGAATTTCTTTTAAAATTACAGTAAAACTTAAAATATCATTCCCCTCGGATGCACTCACCGTGAATCGTCAGGCTATTATCTTTCATTCGTTTGATTATTATTGACTATGGGTCATTGATGGTGTTGGTTTTTTTTTTTGTCATTCTCTTCCATTCTCGGAAACATTTAAATAAAAATATAATTGGAGTGGAGACCAGTGGGAAAGAGGAGCCGAGCGTAAAAAGGTTACAAAAAAATCTCTTCCAAAAACGATCCAAGGGAACAAAAATCAAAATTAGGGAGAAAAAAAGGGTCGGGCAGCCAAAAAACACAAAAAGGAAATTTGTTTGATTACAGAGTATTGTTTAATATAAGTGTGTGTATTATGTGCATGTGTAAGTACGTGTATATAAGTGTAATGTCTTTGTTTCTTTTTTTTTACAAACGGCGATAGTCCTCCTCCAAAACAAACGAAAAGAAAAGGGGGTTGGCGCGTGCAACAACAAAAAGAAGTGACTATCGCTCCAGCTTCGTTTTTCGATTATTGGATGGAACGGTGTGTGATGAAGGTATATTGTTTTGGTTGCACGGTTCTCATGCCTCAACCGCCGCTTCCTCCTCCTTTACCTTCTTCTCTTCACCCTTTTTCGACCACTCGGGCTTCTTCTGCAAATACAAAACAAATGAGCATTAATCTCGCGCAATCGCTATGTTGATATTGATTGTTATTCGTTATTTTTGTTCTTCTATTTTTTATCGTAGCGGTTTTTTTTTTATTTTTTTGCTTTAGTCTCTTTAACGATGTTAAGAATCTCACAAAAGGGAGTAGGGAACAAGGTCTACAGCTAGGTTAACGCGTATAACGAATCCAATTTGAACAATTCAATTCTGCGAAATAAAGCGTTCGGATGGATTCGAAATATATTGGAAAACTGATTTCCTGGTGATAACAATTTCAATTTTGCTCCTCGCGGTCGCCAATTCGGTATCTAATTGGTTGATTTTACGATTCGCCAATTTTTATTGTTAGTACAATGGAAAAAGGCAGACGCGTAGTTTTCGAATTTTATTAAGCGAAAGATAGAAAATAAATTTTTATCAAAGAAAGAGTCACACTTAAATTAAATTGAAATAAACTACAGTGCAAAAGATATAATTTCACAATGTTAATGTAATGAAACTGCCTCTAATATTCCTCTAAATTATTCTAGTATTTAAAGCTGCATGCTGACATGGTTTATCAAATTAACGCCATTTTATTTTTCATAAAAAAGTAACACATAAAGCTGCAGTACATTAAGCGTTAAAGCTACACAATAAGCGAACATTCGCGCCTAATCATCTGAAGTAGCTAGCCGAATTTTTTCTCATCTAAAAATTTTCTGTTCTAGGTTTTTACCTTATCTTTCGACGCATTCTGCAAACATTAAGCAATATTAGTCAACGTAAGACAGGACGAGGACATTATTACAAAAACAGAGTCGCCAAATTCAACGTGAAGATCTATTGCAATTCAATTAATCTGTTAGGATTTATCATTGCTTAAAGATCCACGAAATTATTCAGCAGACTCTATACAACATTGATCAATACATGAATACATTTCTGGTACAATTAAGCGTTTAGTTTAGTCATCAAATAAAAATCTTTAAAAAATGTTGAAATTAAAATTCTTAAACATTTTTTTAATATGGCAAATTCTGGCTCCATCAAAAGTAAGATTACTTTAGAGAATTTAATAACGAAAATTCATGCGGATTGCATTATAGATAACATTATATGCTGCATAATTGAGTAGAGCAAAGTGGGAAAAATAACGCGGTGTGGGTTGTGCGCTTAATTAAATTTTTTGTTTGTCAAGAGCATCTCCCCAAAAAATGTATTCATAGACAGACGAGACGAAAATTTCTACACATACAGCCATGGAAGCTTGGCAGCCGAATATAACGTATGATAAAGTATAGCACTGCGTACAAAAATATTCTGGAGTAAAAGTTTGTGTTTTGAGCGCGCGTAGACTTTTTTAATCCAGCTGCGACGCGCGGCTTTGCAATTATTTCATGTATTCTGTTTTTTCTTCTCTTTTTCTTTCTGGCGTCGAAATTGCGCACACACGCAAAGAGGAGAGAAAGAGACAATAGCCGAAAATAAGAAAGAAAAGTAGAAGGATGCGAAATTAAGAGATACATATAATAATAAGATTCTAATGAAAATATTACAGAGAAAAAGACAAAGAGAGAGAGAAAGATAAAGAGAGAAAGAATAAAAAAGATAATAGAGATGCATAAACATGAAGCGAGCGAGCTAAGCGCTTCTGCGATTATTTTGTAATACGGCGCGCGAAGACAAGTACAATACTGCAATAGTGAATCTCACCTTTTCACGACGCTTTTTCTTTCATATAGTTATTTTCACATTCCCGACAAATTACAAGGAATACAAGGCATTTTTTATTTTATTATTAGAAAAAAAAAAGTAGGAGAATTATGCTCGAAATGTTAGATCTTGAAAAGAAAGATAGAATCTTTAGGATTACAGAAGTTTATTAAAAAAGAAAAAAATAGAATTAAGTTGCTTTAAGAGTTCAAAAAGTATATGAAGTGAATGTAACACTCATATATACCACCGAAAAGCAATTACGACACATATTATGTTTAGGAAAAAAATCATTGCAACGAAACGTTCGTGTTCCGTTGAAAAAAGTACCATCGGACGGTTTCCGGTCCGATGGAAAAACGTTCAAAAAAATAAGCTGGACGACACAAAAAGGCAAAAAAGATGTCACTAAAATTCTATTCAAAAAATGGAAAAAATGTATTAAAAAAGATCCTGGCAGATTGGCAAGTACACGAAGGCTGCAAAAAAGTAACGGCCTTCAAAAGTTTTCCTCAAAAATGTTTGTCAAAACAAAAAAAAGACATCGTTTACCCGATCATTAGCAAAAATCAAATGCAAAATTGCAAAAACTAAGTCTCCTAAAAAAAGGATGAGTTTTTAAAGGATTACAATTAAATAAATCCGATTGCAGTTAATTAACGTTTATTGAATTTCTTCTTATCTCTTAAAGCTTATAAGTCGACGCGTATCTTTTACCAAAACTTTCATTACTCGGCATCACAACGTCATATAAGAAAGATAAATAGCAAAAATCTTTCAAAAATCAATAAAGTTATATGAACAGTTTTGTTTTTTATATCGTTTATTATGTTAATAATCCTTAATTATGCCGCGCGGCGACGTTATTCACGTGTAAGCCGTTGGACTTACACACGCTACCGGTGGAAAAAAGTAACAAAAAAGTATAATGGCTTTACGTGCGTATTTACTGAACGTAAGTCTGATGTGCAAATCATGTACGTGTTTGAGTGAGGGCACGTGTGTGTACAGTGTATTTGTCGGTGATAATTATCAATGCCGCTCGACTCGATATTTATATTTGTCTATTTTTTTGTGTTTTTTTTTCTTTAACGTAATTAATTATTGCATTGTAATCTGAGGCTGTTTGTTCGTAATCTACTTCTTCGTCTGCCATTCTGCCTTCTCGGACTTCTTGGGCTGTGGAGAACAACACATTGCCTAGTCAACTAAAGACTATACTAATACTACTATACTTTTTTTTTATCAATGTGCAGCCTTTTCGAGGATCTATTTTAATATTCTTTTTTTTAAACAGTAGCCAATGAAATTCCACGTATTAAATGGGTGGAAACGTTTTATAATTTTATAAAACTTTTTGTGTTTCGTATAAGATTCCTTAAAAAGGCTAATACGTGTTGGAAAAATGACCAACATTGAGTGACAAAATCCTTGGGATTAAAAAAATTAATCATGTTGGAAAACATATAGGTATGACACAAAATAACATAAAATATATATGGGGAAAAAAGCACATTTCACGTTTCCAAAAATTAATAAACGTGTAAAAATGTTATTCCTTAACCGAGAGGCTTAAAATTATTTCCTCAATTAATATTTACAAACCCTCGAATCTTAATAATGACATTTCAAAAAGTATTTCCGAACATTGATCAGAATTTAAATTTACAAAGAAAGCATCCTTTGTAATATCATTCAGACGAATCTTATTTACTTTCGCTCATATAAAATTCAAGGAGTCCCAATAATACTTTATAATGAAAGCCGAATAAAAATTAATGTAGACCATTCCGATTATTCTAATGTCTTACCGATACACCGCAGTGCGATCTGTCGATGGTCTCGAATAAACAATAGGAATGAAATGAAAAGAAACAGAAAAGAGAGAAAAGATCTTATAAAGCAATTCCGAATTCCCCCCGATCATCAATAAAATTGATATTCCCCAGCCTCTCGGTGCAACTTTTCCAACCCTCCGCCAGTGTACGGCAGAACAAAAGTTGAAGTAAGGGAGAAGAAAGAGTGTGGACGAGAGATAGAGAGATAAAAAAAAGTGAGTCTCATCTCCTCCCGCCGCGGTATCTTTCGAAAAATGCACGAAAAGACTCGTTCTTACCTCCTTGTCCTCCTCCTCGAGGGTGAACTCCTTCTTCTTGACCTGCTTCAGTTGGTTACGGAAGTTGAACTCGGCCGCCTTCTTCTGCAGCTTGGCGAACTTGTTTTCATACTTCGAGACCTTCTTCAGAGTTGGCTTCATGCTGCACGTGGCGGTAAAAAGAGAACAGAAAAGAGAGGGAGAGCATGAGCAATTACCTCCGAGCGGGACGTTTTCTTGGCGAAGTGTTTTCTTTTTTCTCCTTTCTCTTATCAAATTTTGCTCTTAATTAAAGCAAGAAGTTGGCGCGATAGACATTAACGCGAGAGATTCGACTTTCCCTCAAGATTCTTCGAGCGTTAAGTCGTATTATCGTCAAAGCTGTTCTACGCTGTATATTTCTTTTCTGCATTGTTTGGAGAGCAATCAATTGTGAACGCGGAGGACCTTCTGTATGAAGCTTATTTACATTTTCAAGCAATACAGAAACAATGCTGATTATGGTTATGCAACGGTGGAACTTGAGCTAGATCCAATTAAAACTTTGAGTTTGTCAATTTACAATAGAAAATGGGAATTAAGAATATTCGAGAAAGCGATGGCTATTTTATCAGTAAAACCATTTTTAATCGCGTATAGTTTGAATTGAAAATACAATTTACTGTTGAGAAATAATGAAATTTCAAATCGCCTTTTTACAATAAAATGAGGGTACTATAACTACAGTCTTCATTATGATGGTTCGTGTACAACTTGAATAAATTTAATCGTAGACTAACTTTTTATAATTCAGTCAAACTGATTGATACTCAAGCCATCATAATTATTATATAATTATCTTAAAAAGTATTATACTTACAATTTGCCTCGAAGATCGTTGACTTGACTGTTTAAGTCTGCGATCTGCATAAATAAAAAATGTGTTATTGAAGGTTCATTATTTAACAATATTTGCCAGCGAAGCGTTCTATATGTCTTTTGTGAAGTTAAATGGAAATTTGCAAGGTTCAAAATCTTTTAAACATTTATATACTGAAATGACTGGGGTTTTCTATTAAAAAATTACTCGAGTATACAACAAAATTAAATTTTTAAAAACGGATATGTTTATTTACAAATGTAGTGAAAATCATGAATCGAGATACAAAAGTAAAAAAATAAAAAATCGTCAAATTAGCAGGACTGATCTGTGTTCTATGTCTAACGCAGAAGCGAAAGGCGTGAATGTGAAGAAAGTCTTTATCTTGTTTAAACAATCAACAGTGGTTATTGAAAAAAAAACACAGAAACATCGAAACTCTTATTAGCATAATCACAAATTCGATAAAGCACAACAAGCGTTTGTCTACGCATGAGAGTGTTATAAACAGGCACTCGAAATACATTTTTCGAGAGTTTGGCAATTTGCAACAGTGATTTAGTTATGAAAATAAGGACAAGATGATGTTTTAGTTACGGAGAATAAATCGTACAGGGAAGACATATGGTGAGGATAAAGGATTCATAATGTGTATATTTAATACAGTAATAAACAATGAAACAATAGACCTAAACACAACATAAACCATGTAAATGCAAAAAAGGTTTTCTACGTATAAAAAATTGACTAGATCAGCTGATTACTTTGCTGACTGTATTAATTCACTTCTCAATATTACAACAGATATAAATCAATGCCTCGTTGGTAGTCTATACATCTGGACTTTTCTACACAAATAATCTAGAACACAATCCATTACGACAAAAAAAAATATAAACAAAATAGTAGTAGGGATGAGAAACTTTATGTTTACATTCTATTCTCGAAAGACACATACACATACTAAGGTAGCATGGAACAAAATGGTCGTTGTTTTATCTCTAGCAAACGAATCAACGATCTGACAATAAAAAAAAGAGACAGTATGTAGGAGGGAACCCCAAAAATGTCCCATGCTCGGAAGTAAACGTTTTGTCTGTGGGGCAGAAGGTGAAAATGATTCATCGCTAAAAAGTGGGTCAAGGGGCGGGTATAGGGGAGGCAAACTTTAATTCAGATTATGCAGAAAACAGCATGGAATCGATAGCGTCTTTCTCATGGCACCGGTTTTCTTTCTGGTTTTTTTTTTTATTGAATTGCGCAAATACCGTATCGCAATATCTTTCGAATAAAGTGACATTTATATGGGTTGGGTTGGGTTTCCGAGAAAGACGATCAATCGATCCCACACTGTCGAATATTAATATTATTTTTTGTACACAGGGGAGGAAGAGATCAAGTGCAGTGAGGGTCCACACCCTGGAGTAAATCGAAACGTCACTGGTAACGACGTCGAGGGGAGAATGGTGAATGATGGTGTCCGGTGGTGGTGGTCAGTCGAGAGTCAAACCAGCTGGTCGTAATCAGCTCTGAATTTCTCCGGGTTGCATATCAACTATGGACGCGCTTTCATTTTTTGACGCCTTTTCTGTCATTTGTTTTTTTTTCTATTCCATTCTATTTCAAATTTATTGAAATTTATCGGAACTCTAACACGAATGATTGAATCCTCTGTAATGTATCGAGTTTAGCAACTGGTGGGCCGATTGAATAATTTTGCATACCAGTTGGTAAAGCTATTATTACAAAAAGCTATCTTCGAAACACACATGTGTGAAAATTTATCAAAAAATGAAAACGTGTTCCGCGATCCTTTCGATGCAGCGAGATTTCAATTGACAAACTGTTCACCAATGGGATTGAACAAAGGTTCTATACAAATTTTTGGTATTCATTCTCAGACATTCTGTGAGGTGGTGAACGTTGGTCTCGCTTGGATCTGGAAAGGATTCGACTACTTTCTTTAAAGTCAGACCGGTTAATCAACACGAAAACACATGTACAATCGGCAGCGTGCGAATCGGTGCAAAATCGACTTTGTAAATTAAAGGTTTTTTTTTTTCAAATTCTCAAGGCATCAAGTCATCGATTACGATGTTTACTCCTTACGCTTTCCGCTTTACACTTTTAATATTCTTTTTTATTGTTCCAAAAACTTCAACAGAAAAACTTTCGCTTTTTTTTAATGCTTGCTTTGCTTTTGCTTGCGCGTTATTCACTACCGCAGAGTACCAAGTTCTAAAACTAATTTGTAGCAGACGTTAAGCGAAAGAAAACACACTAGATATTGAATTTTCGAAAAGTTAATACTGTAATGAATGACATCGAACTTGGTAATTTACGGTAGTATGAGTATTAAAACCGCATCTTATTTTGTGTGAGCTAGACACGCCTGGAGAAAACCGGATAACAGAGAATTTCACAGCATGGCACTTCTTATCGCGGCATTTCTCATGAAATCTTTACACGACGACTACATGCGTCCATTTTTGTGAGAGCCTTAAGTGCATTTTTCGCGTGCGACAATTACATTATCGTTCCACAGTCGTCGGACGTAGTGTTCTCTCCAATCTTTCTAATCAACAAACTTTAATATCTCCACACAATTGTTGTCCAGTAACCTCGTTTAATTCTACAATTTCTACTGCTTTGGTTTAAGATTTTACTTGCGTTCTCCAATCGCCCAATTATATTTACTGTTCGGCCTTTAACTTCTAGATTTATAAATTGATATTTATAACTTAATATACGATGGGGTGTTCCATAGCGACGAATATATGAAGTGCCATACTTAAATACCTTTTGCGTAGTACTTCCATTCCGACTGACGTAAGCGTAATTTGGCAAATGCAATGGAGCGTCGGGCGCTACAGATGAATTCTGCGCCCGTAAAACCTGCGGTTTTGTCGTTCGCCATGCAGTTGGTTATAAAAAAGTGCTACTTCATTCTAAGATTATGTCTTCCTAACGAATTTCGCATCGATATTTTCAATGTTTTATAGCAATTCAATCGTATCTCAAGGACTATTTACATTGTACGAATATTTACGACTTCGTAAAGCGTTATTTTATAAAAAGAAGCCATGCAGATGTTAGCCAATGCATTAAAGCAGTTTGTCTTTGCATAATTGAAATCTTTCAATTGTAATATTTCTCTCAAAGAAGTTATGTGAAGTTGAGAAACAAATACTATTTGCGATTTTGCACCGCGTACACACATTGCACTCATAATTGCAATATTTGATCCTTGCAACCGAAAATTTTTTCTTTGTTTTTGTTGAAACATAGAGCTGTGATCAATTGATAAATTGCGCTCGTGTTCTAGTTAACCGCGATATTAACTGATATACAATATATCAAGAAGTGAAAGCGTGACCAAGAATACGTCATGGTAATTTAGGAAAAATTAAAAAAAAAAGTCATCAATACGTTATGAATTATTTTTCTTATATTTTCGCTTTCGTATCAAAGGCAAAATAAAAACGACATTACGAAAAGTGAAAAGGTGCAAATAAGTTTGCTCAAAAGAAAAAAAAATATGAATTCTATTATCACGCCTGCTCGTGCGAAAATAAGCGAAAAACAATTTGTTTCTGCTTTCGCCACTACTCAAAGCACGAAAGTACAACTATAAGCTTGCCCAGCCCTGGCTAAATAATAAAAATATATCAGCACGATTTCTGCGTTTCTCGGCTCGTAGTTCTGTAATTAAGTTAGTAAAGCTGAATGAGACAATGCGCCGTGCTGCGATACAGAGAGTAGAAACATACCAAAATAAAGAGAGCTGATCAAAAACAAAAAAATAATAGTATGAAAAAATATAAATGAAAAAAAAAAGTGAATTGTGTAGCGTGGAATAAAGATGAATTAAAAAAAAAGTGAGAAAGAGAGAGCGTGTAGGTATGTGAAAGAGAAGAGAGAATGAGAAAGATAAAAAAAACTGAAAAAAGTGTGTGAAAAATGCAAAAAAAATTGACTAGAGCATCAAGAGTCACAGCTTGAAAAACAAAAGTAACGGCACTTCATATAATTCGTGAAAAAAAGTCGCAGTATTACAGTTGCGCGTATTCTCGTCTAAATTCAATAAAAATATTCATACAAAAAGTAACATATTCGTTGATAGCAGGACTGACCAAGTTTATAGCGAGTCTCTTCTCGAAAATTCTCAAATGTTTCCTCGTTCAAAAGAACAAATGAACTCGCGTTCGATTCTTTGTCGTTTAACTTTCACATCGAACGTCACAATTTTTCCTAACAATTTTTAAACAACTTTAGAATGATTTTCGGTTCTTCCGATCTTAAAAAAAAAAAAACAGTATTGTGGTGAGTCTCAGCAACATTTGTCATCAAGAGTACGACGAGATTCTTGTATTCTGCTTTACCAGATTCTTACGAGGTACGTTGTACTCTTGATCATGGGGATATTAAGTTAATATGGTAAACAAAGTTTGTGAGAAATCGGGAGGGAGAGAAAGTAGCTCATGATCTCTCCTCAAGGGGATGATCTTTTGTTGCAAAAATTATTATGATTATTATTATCTTTGTTTCTTTTCTTTAATGAGTACACGGAGAGAATTCGTTGTTACGATTTTTGTAATAAATCTAGCACTGAGTTGCATACAGTTCGAGCAAAGTCAAAAACGGTATCAAAACAAAACAAACTTATACACATGATATATACACATATTGTACACCTGAGGTATAGTCGTACTTTGAACATATGCAATTAAGAAAAAATTGTTTGATTATGGGACTTGTTACTGAAGGCTCGCACATTCTCTCCGCGTATAAGAGTTTTAAAGAGAGAAAAAGGGAATTTTGGTTTTGATGTAACGAGAGCAAAAAACCTAGTATATTTGCTTAAAAAACCCTTTTTTCTTTTAGTTTTCGTTATGAAATTGTATGCACGTTGCTTTATTTGTCAATTGATATACCTCGTAGTCCCTTTTTCGAACTTCACGCTCCAAATCCCACTTCTGACCCTCACAAATGAAGACGCGCTCATGATACTGTGTGCAAATCCGCTTCAATTCGGCTACAAAGAATATGGAGAGAGACCAGACTAAAGATTTGTTTTCTTACTCTTTAATCACTTAAAAAGTTCGTTTTTTTCTTTTCGAACAAAAAAAGATTTTTGCCGAATACCTATTCGTTGGCGATTAGGCATTGCACAAAACAACTTTTTTTTCTTTTTGATTTTTTCTTTTTTGTTTTCAACGATCGCCTGTAAAAATTTCTACATTACGTGCTCGATCCAATTCCTGCCAAATATTATTGCAAGAAAAAAATCATTTTCACTACGGCAAACCGTTCCAAACTTACTTCAGTCAAATTAATATTGTCGATTGCAAATTGAAACGTGAAAAAAAAACATACTTTCTATATAAAAAAAACATCAATCAATTGTGTCCTACGAAAAAACAGACAAAAAAACTCAAGATTCAAATACTCTCAAAATGAAAACCGTGAGCTGCTCTGAAAATTCTCTCTTTTGGGTTTTTAGGTGGTAACAAGAGGGGAGGTATGGGGGTGGGGGTGGGGGTCTAGGGGTCGGTTTTTTCGTGCGCTCGGAGCTTAGTGACTGCAAATTTTTTTTTCTCAAAAGTAAAATGCACGTGCACCAGTGGGCTGCATATAAATGGAAGTCAAAAAAACTGGGAATTTTGTCAGAAGGGTTACATCGATCATATATCACTACTATTTACTACTGGCGGGCTCGGTCAAAATGGAACAGAAAAAAAGAGAGTAACGTAAAAAGTAGAAGTAAAAAGAGAAACGAAAAATAGAGAGTGAGAGAGAGAGAAACGAAAAAAGAGAAAGTGAGAGAGAGAGAGAGAGAGAGAGAAATAGGAAAGATAAAAATAAAAAGTGTATGAAACAGAGAGAGAGAGAGAGATAGAAAAACATAAATATAAAAAACAAAAAAGGAAAAAGTTTTTATCACAAAATCGACAATCCCGTGGTTATAAAAGGGTCGTGTGTACTGTTCAGCGAGATGTGCAATTGGCGGATTTTTCGCGCGGACGGATGCCTTTTTCCACGGCGTATTGATACATTATTGTGCCTCCGTTCGCTGCGAAAAGAAGCGCTTTATATTCACTTTGATGTTTTGCCTTATTCTTTTTTTCTTTAATTCATATATTTTTTCTTTAATTCATATTACATTCTCTCGAATTCAAAATTACCGATGTCTCATGAATAAGCAATGAATTTGTTTGGATTTCAAAATATTCAAGAGGGTGTAATTTATTCATTATCAAATTATTGACTTTTCTTACAATTTAAAAATTTTGCTTAAAAAACAGGTTATATTTGATAAAAAGAAATCATTGGTAATTTTATTTACGACACATGGAAAGAAAACAGTAGCGAAAACTTTCAAATGACAATCATCCACTAAAACTCGACCATCACACCCCCTAGATATCGTGAAATATTTTAAAAAGTGAAAATAAGCGCAGCTTTTGCAAATCTAGCTCTTGATTTTTCTTTTTTTTTTCAATTGGACAAAGTCTGAATGCATGTGTCAGTCTGAGGTCTCACTTATATAATTGGGTCTGTTTTGGCATTTTGTTTTGGTTCTTTCAGTTGCAGACGGTTAGTTACCTCAAAATCTTTCAATCTACTTTTCCGCTCAAGGTCAAACTTATCGCCCTCGAGATCGTACATTCTTTGCCAGTAAGCCGAACAAATCGTCTGCATCTCGGCTAAAAAAAATAAAAATTCACGAACAAAAAATTGACGGAAGTGGACTTACTCCCTTGACATTTTTCTTATGCCCTGATTGTGTCGCGATCGTGTCGATTGTACGGTCTTGTATTTTTTTGTTTAATTCTTATTATCGCTAATAGTTATTAGTAACTATATAGTATAGATTTTTCAACTATTCTCTTTCGCCAAAAACTTTCGAACAGAATAGTTGAAAAAAATAAAAAAATATTGTTCAATTTAAAAGAAATTTAAGTAATAATGTACTAAACACTTATCAATAAAAATAATGGCTATAGGTATTGACAAAAAAAAAGGAAACTTGCAACACACGAATGTGCAGCATAAATATAAAAAACTAAAGTCACTAAAAGTAATGATTTAATTGCTCAGCTAATCGCTATCCCTGCAACGCATACAAACTCTTCTACATTCGCAGATTTATAAGAAACTCCATATCGCGGTAGAATCAAACAAACCCAACGCTATCCAATAATTTGCACAAAACACGCCTGGTTTTTATCATAATATAATACACGCGCGGGAGATAAAACGATTTTATTTTTCATTTACAAGAGCGCGGGGCGATTTATTAGAGCTCTCGCCGTTCTCCATTCAATAAGCGGGAGCGCGCGAGCGCGTATAATAATGTTTCTGGTCTGGGCTGTCGTTAAATAATCAATGGCTTTCATTTCAACGCGCGCGCTCTACCATATACCAGACGATTCGCACATACGTGATAGGTATAAGCACCGCGGCGGCTACCCGCGCCCCGATTAACGACCCGTGTGTCCCCCTCTATATACGTGTCACCATGATTTTTCAAAATGCTCAATTATATCCCCGGGCTATACACGAGTGGCATTATATATCTCGGCTTGTGTGGGAAATCGCTCTGTGCCGCCGCCGCCGCGCTATTTATGACGTAGTCTCGACGTTATTAGAGCGCGTGCGATCTGTGTTTCTTTTGGTTTGTCTTTTTTTATTGTACTTGTAGGATAAAATAATAAAATGAAGGTAACTAGTCTCTTGTGAAGGTTGAATTATCGACACCAGGGACCCTTTTACTTCTAGAAATACTTCTATTTAAAACATTGTGCATAGAAAACTTATCGATACCGAATTCCTTGAAACAATATACATTTAAAGTGTGTTGGTGCGCAAAACAAGTGAAATTATTCAAAAAAATTTGTCAACTCTCGGCACGTCGTCGACAGCCCTAAATAACAATCACGCGCTTGGCTCCGCAAAGAGCCAAGTTGGCGCGAGCTTTTAAATCACATTATATACGCAGTGTGTGACGCCCTCGAGCAGCACGCAAGAGAGCGATTGTCGCTAAAAGGAAGCTGCGGGTAAACGTGTATTGCAAAACGCTCGTAAATTCTGAATGCGTCGTCGCCGCAGTGCTTATATATAGTGGGGACCGAGGTGGAAAAACGTACTTCTTTCGCGCGCTTTTATACGCGTCGGAGGGAGATGGGATACGAAACTTTTGTCTCTGCACACGCGGTTGCGAGCGCGCGTGTGAAAAACACCCGCGCCGGACAGAGAGAGAGAGAGAGAGAGAGATGAGGCAAGGGGCTTTGTGACGACAACGACGACGACTGGCGCGAACAACCGCATCGCAAAACCCAGAGATTCGTCCGTGAATATGTGACGATTCGTGCGAAGGCGGTAGGGCGGCAAAGCAAAACTCACCGGACGACACAGAGAGAGAGAGAGAGAGAGAGAAGAAAGTGAGAGAGAAGAAAGTTTGGCGAACACACTTCTTGCAGAGGGGGACGAAAAAGCCGTGGGTTCAACGCTCTGTTTTTTTTTTGTCCCTGTATGATAGTAGCGTGAAATTCCTTGCTCTGACGCCGCGAGATGAAGAAGAAATGCTAAAGTACAGACAAGTTTTAACACCGGGAATACGAGCGGTCTGTACATACCGAAGTTTCCCATTATGATGAAAAACAGGAGTGAAATCAGCGGCGAATTGTTTGCTAAAAGCCAAAATACTGATTACTGGGATTGTCAAAGATCAATTTCGATTTTCTCATTGTTATATATACTAGACGATCAAAACAATAATTTAGCTATTCAAGTTTCTTGTATACTTAACAATGCCATTCCGATACGCGGAGAGCGGCATTTTTAAGAAATATCCGTGACTGTAAATAACATCAAAGAATATATTGGATGGATTGAAAAGTTTGGAATAAAGTATGTGTTTTGCATGAAAGCATAGAGAAGCGAGAGAAAGAGATGCGTCGCAATTGGACGAACCAATTTTCGGCTTGTCGAGGGGAATTCATATATACGTGGTGAGTTATGATGTGTGTGTGAAATCGCGAGTTGCTGAGAGAGATAGAGAGACAGAGTGAGAAAGACAGAGACATACAGTGATGTAGAAAAAGTCAGAGAGAGAGAGAGAGAGAGAGAGAGAGAGAAAAGGAGAGTAAGAGGCGCTTGCGACTGTAAATAATGAATGAGCCATGTGTATACTGCGGCTAATATATACTGCGATACTACGAATACTGCAAATACTGAGGGGCAGCGTGTGTGCGATATATATACTTGCAATACTGCGATACTACGCTGAGAAGAAAAAGAAAAAAATAAAGAAAAACGTATTAGTCGTAGCGAGAAAAATAAAAATTTGATTCGTCTGCAGAGCTTTTTCTTTTCGCTGTACGTTCACCAATGCTACAGATGTATTTTTATCCGCACGATCTATAGAGAACGAATCAAATGTTGATTTTCCAGCTCCGAAGATAAATTTATACTGATATTTACATAGAAAAAATAATAATAACAACAATAACCATTGTAAAATAAATAGAAACGCCATTGTGAATAAGAAAATAAAATAAATGCGAATAGAGAGAGAGAGATATATGACTAAGACGGCCGGGCCATTAATTGCACTACCCTAATCACGATTATTTTTTGTAATTCAATTTGATTAGCGTTTTTTTTTTTTTGGAGCCCTTTATAATGAAAAACCAAAAAAAAAATGACCTCGAAATCCTTCTTAGCCACCTCGTACTCAAGGTCGTACTTCTGTTCCTCGAGGGCGCTGATCCTCTTATGATACTGGTTTACGATCGACTTCACGTTCGCTGTCAAAGTGCGAAATTATTGTGAGTCGATCAATATTGACTAATATAAATTGGCTTACATTGGCTATGTGCAGTTTTCATATTTCTTTCTGTGATGCTTACTTTGTATGACCAAGTGTTCTCCTTCTGACCAGAAAGTGCTAATGCTTTTCTTTTTAATCGTCTCGTTATCCAATAAGCATTTTCACGGATTCACGAACGGCTAATTAATAATAAATAAAAAAAAAGTATGGCTCCGATAAATTAGCTCAGCGTGAAAATGCGTATTCAGATATGTAAAATAAATGCGCGATCACGCGTTCCCTTTTGAACTGGACCCCTCGTGCATAAATCACACGGAGGGGCTTAATTAATCGCTTTAAAATCGAAACTGTGTTATAAACCTGATGCTCCGGCTAAACTCTGCGCTAATTAAAGAGCCAGAACAGAAGAAGCGTCGCCGGCGGTCGACACAAGGATTATACATTAGATATATATATACAACGAGGATAAAAAGGAGGAGAGAAACCTTCCCCGCGCCACATACACCTTCGATTTATCGAAGAATTTGAAAGATTTCCCCCCTTCCCTCGATGTGCAGCGCTTTTATCTCTATATATCCATGTTGAAAAATACTTTCTAAGAGGATGTGCGGATTCTGGAAGTGAGGTTTTTTTTTGTTTTATTTCGGTGTGAGTGTCGATAAAAATATACAGTCTATAGAGAAAAAAAGAGAGAGAGAGAGAGAGAGAGAGAGAGAGAGAGAGAGATAAAAGACAGAATACAGACAGCAGAGAGTAGACTCAGACAAAGAGTTGACGAAAGTACGTCGCTTTGTTGTAGCTCGTTCATACGTCAAAAAAAAAAGAAAACTCCTTTTTGCGCTTGCGAGGAGAGGCGGAAAAGAGAAAATGTCAAAAAAAAAAGAAAGGTAGAAGAAGAGTTTAGAGACACAGAGAGATGTAAAGTTATAGCATAAACATCGACGCTTTAAACAAAAAGAAAGTGTGATAAGAGGCTGTAATAGAGAGACGCTACACAAGTGAACGAAACGATTAGAAGACATTTTTCTTATGAGACTTGAAAATTGCCGGGCTGTCGCGAAAAGAAAAAACTATTCGAGGAGAGTAATTTTTTCGTTCTGCTATATAGTCACACAATTTTCAGGTCTTGCGAGAATCACGGAAAGATTTATTACGTTAAAGAGCGATAGAACGTCGTCACAAACTTGGTATAGAGATGTACTGCGTTGAGAAGCAAACATTGTAGTGTCAAGATACTCGAATATGTTCTACCTCAAATATTATGTTAAGCAAAATTTAACTATTTAAATCTTAAGGATAAAACTTGAATTATAAATATCTGTAAAGTACACAATATTATGCTTGAAAATTAAGCGGTTCGGCTATATCATGAAAAGAATCAAGTAAAGTCAGTTTGCCTCCCAATCCGTACAGTATAGAATCAGCTTTAAAGAAGTGTGAAAAAAAAAGATAATGTGAGACTCTCGTGTTAAGAACCTTTGATGCGCAAGCTGATGGTTTAAGTGCGTAATCCGCAACATTGATAAATACACGGTAAACACGTGAAAAAAAAAACTCAATTATTATTGCTGATTAATTCAATTGCTCGGTCGTAGACCGCGAGAGCACCCCACATAAGTGCGATAAAAAAGATATGAGAAGAAGACAAAATTAGACAGATCAGAAAAATCAGTATAAAAAAAGATTAAGTAAATAGACTCAGAGACAAAAACAGAGTGTGAGAGTGAGAGAGAGAGATAGAAAAAAATTGTTTCAAGTATCAAGTGCGCGTTAAAAAAAAAGTACCTCGTAATCTTTCTTCTTCACAATATACTCGATGTCGAATTTCTTATCCTCCAATTTGGTGATCCTATCATGGTACTCGCGCAGCACCCGCTTGACCGTCTCTGCGCGTTCATCGAAAAGTTTTGTTTTTTGTTTTCTCTTTTTATTTATGTTCTTTTATTTTTCATCATTATACTTTTTTAGTGTCTCACAATTGCTTGCCATTAGATAATAACTTTAATAATCAAGCAGAAACATTTGCCGCAGAGCAAACCAAAGAGTTTTTTTTTTGTTATTGTTAACTCGGAAAAAAAAGGTCCGACGGAAACGTTATTTTGAAAAAGAAAGAAGATAGACAATCCTTGATATTATGATTTAGAATCAGAAATTGAATGTGCAATCATTCAAGTATATTGCGTGTATTATTCAACGTTCGAGAATTTATTGTTTGTGTAAAGTCGAGTTGCACTTCTATTTATTGTTTAATGGATAGAAGGAAAGTTGACTGTGTAATATTCTAATTTATGTCATATTATATGCGCTAAAAGAATTAAGTAATAGTTAAATACATTGTAGAAAAGTGTGTCCGTCTACTTTATACCAACTGATTCATCCTGAACTTAGTACAATTCGATATAAAATAATTCATCTGACGTTACAAAACACATTTTTCTACAGTGGATTTTATCCTTAATGCCAAATATACTGATGTGCTCAATTCAAATTGCTTTAGTAATATTGATGATAACTCATAAAATAAATTTAATATAACAAATTTACATTCATTAAACATTTTGATGAAATCAAGCGTTTTAAATGGATCACATTGACGGTATACACTCCGACAGCGCGCACAGCCCTCTTTCACCAACATATAAATATCGCCCTTAAAGATTTCTTATATTGCGCGAATCGCAGTGGATGCACAACAATTTTTCCTGACGATTTCATTCGTTGCAACCTATGCCAATCCACGTCGAGTTTATATAAAGCTGGCACTCGGAGGCGAGAAAGTTGCAAATGCAATATTCCTACAACTCCAAATTCGATTACAATTTAATTCATACATCGTACTAAAATTGAAATAAATAGATTAACTTTGTGCGATTTACATCTCTTAGCCTCCTAGTACCTCCATAATTATACTCTTAAATATTCCAAAATTTCTGAAAGCAAAGTTTCACCCGACAAAGCGGAAATTTTGCAAAGTTTACAGTTTGCAACGGTGAACGTGATGTTGGACTTTACAAAAATTCACTCTTCGCGTGCCACGTGAAATATCGCTCGGATTCGATGCAATTTTCACCAGCTCTCGACGCGCCGAATAAAAAGAAAAACAACTCCCCCAATATCCATAAAGTAAGCATTAACAGCGTAATGAAATTGCTCAATATTCACCGCGCGGCCGAATGAAAACTTTGCCCGGAGAAATTTCCGACCCATTACGCGAAAGAAGTAGAAGAAGAAAAAGAGGAAGAAGGTATAAAAAGGAGCGAGAGAGTTGAGAAATTTCGGTTTTGCAAAAAGTACCTTCGTTAGCGTCGTCGACGTTCTTGGGCTTCCCGCAGCGCTCCTCGATGATGCGCCTCCTCTCGGCCGCTTTCCTCTCCTGTTCCTTCTTCAATTCCTCGGCGGCTTTCTTACGCAACAAGAGCTAAACGCACGACAAGGGCAGACGATTCTTTAAGGATCCTTTTATAACCTTACACCCCTAATAATGGTGAACTTAATAGAGAGGGACTGTGGTTTATGCTGGTGTTCGCGCGTGCCAAGTGCAAACGGGAAATGTCGCTTTAAATCCGTTTCAAATGTACTCGTATGGGACAGAAGTTGAGAATAAATATATAACGTATTTCTACTTTTGCACTGAACGGTTGGTAAGTACGAGGGAAGAGGGGTTAATGGGAGTAGTATGCGGGTATATAAAGCGTTGAATTATTTACTCACCCTGAGCTTCTTCTTACGGTCAGGGGTCATGAACCCCTTCTTTGCCTTCTTGGCCTTGCTGGCCTCCTCGAGACGGGCTCGGACTTCGGCCCTCTTCCTGTCGGTCTCCGCCTGTTTCCTCTTCTTTTCCTAGAGTTCGCAAGTGTGCAAAGTTCGTGTTTAGCTTATAATACATATGTCATATCGTTTGAGCTCGAAAAGAAAAAAAAATGTGAGAAAAGCTACACGAGAAAGCTTTATAATAGAAAATGAATCGTGTATATTAACATTGAATTACTCGCTTGGAAGTTAAATTAATAAAAATTTCGTTTACGTTGTTAGCGATAGAAACATTTTCCCCGGATAAAATAAAAATAAAAATATGTCGTTCGAAAAGATATTCAAGAGTTTCGAGAGATTTGCAATGCGTTTTGTAAAATTAATAAATTGTGTGTTATCATAAATGTTAAAGGAAAAAAAAAAAAAGTTGTTTCTGAAAGTGGATTGAATCTATCCAAAAGCGTGGTGTCGACCCCTTTTACGTACATCCTCGATGCGCTTCCTCTGTAAATAAAAGAAAACACAGAAATTAATATGCAGTTTAAGCAATTTTTCATTAATGAAAGTCGAAGTCTTTAATTGAAATAAATCTTAACTTGTGTATATACTATAAAATTAAGCTTCGAAATCCATGTAATTTTTACACTTAGATTTTTATTTACCATAAGCGTTGCAAAATTTGTGCATGACATAAAATTCGTAAATTAACAAATCCCGACATCTTTAACGCCGGAATTGATCCGTATTATTTAATTACTTTTTTCCTAGTTATTTATCTGAGCATAAAAACGGGGTTCAGTTACAGTTCGCTTACACAAAGGCTGAATAAAAGAATAGCTATGCGAGTGAAAGAATATAAAGCATTATTACTCTAATATTTTCAGATACATCTACAATGCATTTTATTCTTTTTCATGCTTTTCACCGAGATAGCCACTTTACTTCGCTACATATAATTCTCACATAAATTTTAGTGCAAGCAGCGAACGTTATTGTACAATGATATTCAATACACTAATCACATCCAATTATTTCGTATTCAGCTGTTCAATTATTCCTCGCATTCCGGGCATTGCTAACTTTCCTTTAAAAATAAAAAAAAATCCCAATATTCGCAGCTCTCCTAATCGATAATCATGAGGCACGCAATTAAAGAAAATAAGCATATCCGAAATAACGATCTATACCGCAAACGCTTCTCGCGCCACAAGCTCTATAATTATGATAAAAAAGAAAGCTTACGCGCCGCGCAACGCACGCAACATTGCTCCATTGTGCAGACTTTCTTCGCCTTCCATCGAAAAGCCTCCGCATTGAAATGCACTTATATTACGTTGCAATTTGCGCGCGCGCGCGGCACGGTAGCGAAATGAGTTTCTTCGCCAACACTGCTTGTAAACTCGGATAAACGCTTGGAGCGCGCCACACAGAGAAACAACAAAAAAAAAGCGTGAAAGAGTCGGTGGTAGCGGTGAAAACAACAAGCACACGCAGAGGACAGACTAGTAGTATTCGTATAACGGGCGTTAGTGTTTTTGAAGGAAATGCGAGTTGCAGCTTTGCGGATTAGGCGCCGCACGGCATGCGACTGTATATATATGCACACAGACACGCACACGTAATATAATACACACACTGGACGTGTGTATGTGTGTATGTGAGTAGAGTTTCTACTTTACCACAGTGTGTGCACCTCCTCGGTCTGGGGGGTTGGGTGTTGAGTAATTTTTTGTGTTTTTTACCCCCGACCTCCCCGTTAACCCGCAAAGTACTTTTAACGACTTTCTACCTCTCTTTAATCCCCAGCCCACCCCCGTTGATACAATGGCTACAAAACTGTCAGAGAATTTACGTTCTATGCGCTAGCTATCTGCTTTAGTTTATTTAAATTTAATTGCACCTTATCTCAACTTTGCAATTGTGCTATTATACGCCTTTTTTTTTTGTTAATGGACTGTCTTTTATTAAGGGCTATATCAGAATGGATCAAAGACGGCTTTTTCATCAACTTGAAATCATGCGCAAATAGAATTTTTTCAATTTTCTTTAATCTTCTTAGACAGAATAAAAAAGTCTTATTACAAACATTATGTATGAATTCTCTGACATTTAACGTTATCAATGATATTAACTGCATTGACTGATTTATTTCCATAAGGTGAGTCTGAAAAATGTACTTTGATTGTTGGGGACTTTATGATTGGAGTATCACCATCATTATTGAGTAAAAAGTAATGCATTTAGAAATTGGTTGTGCTGTGTCAAACAAAATGCTGCAATTGAAAGTAATATCGCACACAGTGGTAAAATTTAATTTTCATTTTTTTAACGTCCCTAACGTTTGAATATTTTGTTAAATTATATTCTTACGCTTACTTCAGACATGCCCGTTTTTAATTGCTTTCATTTCTTTGATACCTCATGTTCTAGAATAGCAAAAGAGTTTCGTTTAACATAACACAACGCTTCTGTTGCATTCAAATATTTACAGTTGGATGTACATCAATTCTATTTACATTATTAGTATTGATAACTACTCAAATGTATACAAATATAGGATTCTAAATATTTATACTGAAAATAATTCCATTTCATTACAAACGTACGAATTTCTGCTATAAACGCAATGACCTCGACTCATGGAAAAAAAAAAGTTAAATCTTTAAAAGAGCAAAATTTTTTTTACATTACTATTTAATCCGCTCACTTGCAGAACTGAACAAAAGTATAGAGAGCCTCGTAATTGCTTCTCACTCTAAAAACAAAATGTCATAACAGAGCAGAAATTCGTACGACAAATTATATTTACATATATGGAGTATAAAGTTCAGTGTACAAGGGATAAGGAATTAAAAGGTTCAGGAAAATTAAAAAGAAAAAAGGAACAACAGCATCGTACGCGTACAACAGCTAAATCATCAAAGAATACAAGAAGCCGAGCTTTTGAGTCTCGCTTTTTTTTTTTGGTTGGCGTGCTTTCGAGAGACAACAGAGCCTCGCCGTTTTCGTACGGCATATAAGCACTGATGGCCGAACAACCGGGTGGATAATCTCTCTCGCGGCGTCGGCGCGGAGTTATAAAAAGCATAAAAGTGGGGTGAACGGTTGTAAAGAGAGCTGCTTCGGCCGGTTGCGCCTCGGCCCGTCGTATAATACACAGCATGAACGACGTCGACGGGCCGCCGCAGATGAGTACATGTGTGCATGTGTGTGGGACTGGTGGCGGTCTTTTCTAAAGATACAACACGCGCGTGGCTTATAACTACTGGCGCACTGCACTACTGTATAATACTGGCTGCTGCTGCTGCTGCTGCTGCCGCTACTCCCGTCGTAACGTCCAGATTTCGGGGGAGGTGTATTACAAGGCTCTACTTGCTACTGCTGCTGCTGCTGCTTCGCGTTATTATGTGTTCCGGCCGCAGAGACGCGCCGATGAGACGAGAAGAGAGAGAGAGAGAGAGAGAGAGATGGACAAGATTTCTAAATCGGTATATACTGGGTTAACTTGCGCACGAGCAGAAGACGAGAGCTGTACTACTGCGGGTTATGAGCTGCCTGATAAGGCCTTCAAGTTCAGTTTACCTCGATTTCTTTTTTCTTTTTTTCTCTGTCGTTCTGATTGATAAATAGCGAGAAGAAAGTGCGCGCGAAAATGATTTGACTTTTTTTATAGGTTGTTTGCTCTAATTGAATTTATTGGACGAATAAATTACGTATGACGGAATTTTAATTTACAAACGAATCCAAAAGTTGTAGTAAAAACGATTGGGAATATACTAAGATCTCAGTTATTTAATGCACAAGATTAAGTGTACAAAATTGCGCGATACCGATAAATATTACCAAGAAGAACCGTGTTTCTTTTTTCTTTCCAACGAGTCTCGGAAATTTCTATTATATACATGAAATTCAAGAATGACGCAAATCCAATTGCCCGTATACGCGAAATCGCCGTAGTATTAGAGCAAAACTATATCCTCCCCCGCAAACAAGCCAAGCGCGATGTCAATGTTGCGTCGACAACGCGTCTGAAGGTCCCCCGCAGTTAAACGTCCCAGCACAGCAAACTTCCACTGCCATATAGCAAAGGCTCGTAGTTAGGCACAGTTGCATCCATAACGTATCTTGCTCTTCCTCTCGTTCTCGAGTCTCTCTCGTCGCTTATACGGCCGGAAAACTTTTCAGGAGCGTGAGTATATGTGCGAGCGGAGAATATATCCGCATAAGCGTCGCGTGCGCGCCCGTCACTAATTTATGCGCTCGGCATGGACACCCGAGTTTCGGGCCTTCCATACGTATATACAAAGTAACCGGGGTGATGTATACAAGGGGGTAGTGGGTTGGGGGGGGGATGGAACCTGTCGTTACAAACTAGCAAAACAGCGCGTGTTCGGTAAAGCGAGGCTGAAGCGATATGTCGTACCTGTTAATGATTTGCATACTGCCGTTTTCCCAAGTCGAGGCCAAAGCGAGAGTTCGTGGAAAGATTTTCGATTTGGTTTTGTTGGTTGTCGCAGGTGGTGGCGTTGAGAGAGTGACGGTTCGTGGTACATGAAAGAAGGGGACAAAAGTTCAGAGATTAGCTGCTTTGTTTGGTTCTATCCGACTCCCGGGGGAGTCTCTTGAGTTTTGATTGTAGAAGAAATGTAAGATAGGTATTGTGAGAACGAGTTGACAAATGTGTTGAGAATATTTGTGTTCGGTGTGTGTACTTGTGTATTTGCGATGGTTTGTAATTTTTTGCAAAGTCCAACTACTTGTATTTCATGTAGTTTTAAATAGATGTGAAATACTGATCGATATTACCTTATCGAACCGATTTTCCACATTGTTTGTCAAAAGATAGAAAATGGTTGAGTAAACGAATCAATATTTCACATCCCTTACAATTTCATCGTAGGCATTGAAAGTAACAAATGATGTAGCTTTATATACTGTTTACGTAAAAAAATTATGTTTGTTCTATGTATTATCGTAGTATATGTGTTTTATGAAACTAGTAGTAACATCAAAGGTTTTCCTTTTAGTGGATATCTACATTTATGCAATATCCAATGCAAAATTGATTTAATATTTCCTGTAAAGTAATCACTAAGTAAGTAAAACACATTCTATATACTCTATACACATTTTACGAAGCTAAATATTCATAAGAAAATATTTGCTTTTCATTCGATACATACCTAACCTCATCGTCCGCCATGTTGGAGTCTGGTAGTTATCTGCTACCTGAAATGCAAATTTCTCCGTTAGAAAACAAGAAATACTCATATATATATATATATATAAAAATACAATTACTACTTTTAATCTAATATCTTTCGTTTTTCAAATTACCCCTACATATTTGTTAAACGTTCATACGTCTATCCAACAAATTCCTTTAAAAAATAATGAAATACATAATAAATATTTATCGTTACCTTAATAGGATTACTCTTAAAACAACATGCAAACAATAGCATGGAAACTCTATCCAACCGCGAAAACTATTAACACAAACAAAACCCAAATCATCCGCGCAAATTTCCGCCAAAACCTACCGAACGTCGAAACTCAAAGATAAGAGTCTAACGAAAATCGAATACCAAGAATATATGCCACGCTAAAAATACGAGTATTGAATTCTTGTAAAAAAGAAAGACAAGGAGAATCCACAAAAAATCACCACGATCTTAAAAAAAAAAATGGGGTGGGGGGTTATATGCGCGCTCGCGGCATAAATCAGATGCGCGATCGCGTGCGGTATAGAATATCCGGTGCGCGCTCAAAAATAGTCGGTCGTATAGCGAGAGAGAGAGAGAGAGAGAGAGAGAGAGATAGCGGGCTTCTTTCGCTCTTTCTCTCTGTCTCTCTCTCTCTCGACTGAGCTTGCATCGCGATCCAAATTTGGTTACAACGAGGCCGCGCGCTTTCCTCTACGCGATGCCATCACCGCGGCTGGCGCGTCGATGTCGCACTTTTATGGATTTTAACGCAGTCGCATTGGTATTATTTTCGATTCTTATTACACGTTCAGATTGTAAATGGGTACGTATTATACAGTTCCTATGTAACGTATCGTAAGATATCGTAAATAAAGATATTTCAATTGCACTTTAAAATAGATGTAAACGCAGATGAATCGGATGGAATCGATTTCTGCATATCACAAATGTATATATATATATAGGACAATCGATAGAGGCGCACTCTGGATCGCGTACAAATCTCTCGACAAGAGCTTGTAATGGCTTCGCTTATTGTCCTTAATTATACGTTTTGTCAAGGTCAAGCAACCAAGATCAAATATTTAGTTAATTCGCAATGAGCATCGCATTTCCGATCTTATTATTTGTATGTTTTATATTTTGTATACATCATCGCTGCGATACCTACAAAATACCTACACCCAGTCAGACGAAAAAAAGAACGCTCTATTAAATTTTATTCATCCACAAAGGAGTAAACGAATCGTTCCACCAGCCACGTTTTTCTGTACACATAACCCATGCAGGAATAAATAATATGCCCCTATAGCAAAGCTAATCCAATTTGGCAACCTCCCCCGACACTTTGCAATCCCAATATACTTTAATCCCCTTCCGCCCCCCCCCCTCGAATAAACATGTTTAATCACCCCCGCAAACACATCCTCCACACACACACGTGCAGATTCACGCGACATCGGTGAAGTAGCAGTAGCAACAGCAGAAGGGTACATATGAGCCGTTTGAAACTCACTCGAAACTCCTGCGCGTGCTGCTCTTTTCGAACGAGCGCGTTGCGACCTGTAAGTCAGAGAGAGCGAAATCGCTGCTCATTTAGCCCGATACAGCTATATTGGGGAGGAGGGGGTGCAGAGAGAACGCGAGAGTCGCCCGGCATGCCAGAGCGTAAGTAGTAATTAAAAGGTGGATGGCACCCCGGAGGTATCTCCGACGCTCGCTTTTATGCGCGCGATGGAGAAACGAACCAGCCACCGAGAACCAAAGAGAGAGAGAGAGAGAGAGAGAGAGAGAGTAAACCCTTAATACTGTAATGCACAACCGAGGTATAAATCAGGCGCACGAGAGTAAGAGAGAGAGAGGGTGGAATGAGGCGGAATAAGAGGAAATCGAGAGAGAGAGAGAGAGGAGCAATTACAAGAGGCTGTAACCGCGTAAATGGACGACGAGGAAAAAAGTGCAGAGGGAAAAATAAAGTATAAGTACACGGGAAATAGGAGAGGAGACGGAGAAAAAGAGAGGCTGCAGGGCTGAGATAAGTGTGTGTATGAGAGATCGAAGGCGGAGGGAGAGAAGTCGTATGGCATTTAAATAGGACTTTAAGACGACGATAGGCAGGTAGACGGGGATTCATTTGCGACTCGAGTCCATATAGTTACATTTTCGATGCTCCTGGGAGATCTCACTATTGCCACTTCGATCTTTTTCAAGCTTTCGCCGATCGAGATTTACTTTTTGTGCTCTCTTCGGCTCATTCTTACCGATTTACTTGCCATGTAGGAATTTTTACTGTAAATTACACGTACAAAGTAGATATTGCGTTAAGTGCCTGTATTACACTTTACTATGGTGCTTCGTTTCTTTATTTTTATTTTTAATTTCATTGTTGATAATAATTTTGGGGATAAAAACTTTAAACGTGATATGCTAAGCTTTTTTCTACGCACATCGTAAAATGAATTTTCATTTCACATAATCGGAACTATCGAATTTCATCTCGAGTTACGCTATTTCATCAAATTCTGAGTGTTTTGAATATCAGGGTAAAAATACATTTCAAAGCATACTTCAGATACTGGTGATGCTGTAAAAATGTAAACAAATCTATTTTGAGCACGATGTGTCTTTTTATGACAGAAAAATAAACTTTGAGATCTGCGATTTTCCAGATTTTCAAAATAATTTGTTTGCTCTACTTGTACGATCGATAGGTTTTTCCAATATTTGCACTTTGTTACATGGTCAATTTTAGTTTCGGCGCTTATTTATTTTTCAACTGTACACCAGCAGTTTGTACTGTATTTTTAATCTTTGACTTATTGAATGTGCCACTTTTTATGTGTTACATATTTTTCAATATTTTTCAAATCGCAATGGTAATTCTCTTTATCCCTTTCAATACTGATTTTCACATGAAAAGCTTTGCTTACTCGAAAGAAAACATATCGATACAAAAACATAATTAAACTGCATCGTATCTGCATCCTCGAGCACCCATAGCCTCTGCATCAATCTTACAAAAGAACGTCGGGAGCGCCGGACCAAAAATATACAACCGTCGTACGCTCCGTAAATCCCTGCGCAAGTCCGGGAAAAACATCACACACACACATCCCCGCGAATCATGTCCAACCTCAAAAATTAACATAGCCGCTACCGTTGCTGTTGCGCTCCGAAATCCGAAAGAAAAGCTCGGGAGTTGCGCAAGCCTCTCTCTCGCGATCCCTGTAAACAATAAACCTTCTCTCGCTTTCTCGCTCTCTAACGTAGACTCCCAAGTATATACGCTGTAAAAATATGCATCTCAAAAGCTCGGGTGTAGCTCTCTCTCTCTCTCTCTCTCGACTCTCTCGCACGCGCTTGCTCGACTTTTATTTATAACGAACGAACGCCGATCGGTCGGGTCCCGTGCCTCTAAGTATAGAAGCTTTGCCCCGCGAGCCTCTTCTCGTCGCCTATATATCCTACACACACAGCGAGAGAGAGAGAGAGAGAGAGAGAGAGAACCGAGAAGAGAGCCTCGGTAGAGAGCTTGTGTATAGAGCGAAACGACACGAGCCATACCGAGTCATGGTCTAAGCTCCGTACGTACGCCAACGCAAAGTCGAGCGCGATCCGGTGTCCGGGGGCAGGAAAAGTGGGGAAAAGAGCGCTGCGCAAAAATAGGGAGGCGCGCCGATGTTTCTTCCTTTCGACCCGTATATTATGCTGTATTTCTTTCGGCGCGAAGGTCGACTGATGATACGATTTTTTTTTTTTTATACGACTACTTATCCAGCGGGAGAAAATTGGAACAGAGTAGAATTCTGCTAGACCTATTCTACTGATATGAGAAATTCTAACAATGTCACTGTTTGATTTATTTTGAAATGTTTATTTATTCGATGAATATTGAAAAGTATTGATTTTAAATATTTAAAATCGTCAGTGGATACTGAAGTAGTTCACACTGACGGAAGATCCCATTCCAGCCAAATGAACTTGCAGTATATAATTCTATCGAGAAATCCAAAATAAACGATGTATCGTATTTCTTATTCCAAGAAGACGTGGAATGATCAGTAAATGTGGTTTTATTATTTTATTTGATATTTAATGTATTTTTTAAATTTTCTTTTCTATTTGGTACTTGGTATTTAAAGAAGTTTTTTAAACGAGTTGGGCTTCCGAGAAATTTTGCAAGATAATGTATTACCGATTAACGATATAACATGATATTTTCAAATTTAAATGAACACGATTAAAGATATTTTAAAATTAATTGGTAATGGTCTATAAAATTATTACAATATACTTCATTTAATTTAAGCACTGTTAAATGAAATAAAATCTTTTAAAATAATAAAATCTAATTATAAATGCACTTGAACTCATGTATTATTTGTTATATGCACGCGTATAAATACATATTTTAAAATTAACCATCAAAAGCTTCGCATACACATACTCAACGAGTTGCTATTTTTAAAACCAGATATTTTAAAGACAAATTTGTAGATGAACCCGATTTTACGTCATTTATTTAATGTTTTTGCAAAATAGTTAAGACTGATATGTCGGTTCCAAGAAATTAAATAATATTATAAAATACCATTACGCTGTTAGTATTCTGCTTTATTTACAATGCAATATAGAAAAACAAAACCTATTACGTATCTTATCTCATAGTATTTTAAATTTATGTATTTAATTTAGTAGATCAAATTTTGAAAAGAACAAATAAAACCTTACTCTGTTAGTTTTGTTACGAATACCATCTTTTTTTTTTCATAATGTATACGTCGATTTTCCTTCAGAGGAAGCCCCAGGCAGGAATAGTAGTTACAAGCCGTTTCTTAAAGAGAAAGGTGTACCGGACACCATTATTTATAGACGTATGAATATAAATATGATTTAAAACGAATATTGTGATTTATATTCTGTTCGGCTGATTACTAAATATTAATTCTGTATTAATAGAAGTTAGGTTGTTTATATTGCGTTTCTTCTGACTAACTTGTAGATTTATTATCTGAAAGTAGTTTAAAATAGTTTTATAAGTCGTTTCATTTTTCTTATACGATGAAAATATTGAAGAATACCATTCCATGCTATATTTGTTTAACGTTTTAAGATTGACCTACTTCACGAAAATCAATTAATATCCAATATTTTATTCATGAATTTGCACGAATTTATCTTTCGGTGAATAAATTTTGACTGGTATGGTTCAAATTTAGACAGTCTTTTACCTTTATTTTTAAAAAACATTCGTTCGGTACTGCGTTGCAATACGTTAAAACAATATGCGACGCAGATACCAATAAAGACAACTGATTTAATCTGTAGAATAATTCTGAACGTAAATCGGGTCTGAAATGTAACCATCGAATTCTCCCTGGCTCTACAATACACAAAATTCTAAATTTAATCTTTTAAGTCTTCTCAATTGTCAGGCCCAGTATTGTAAGTGCGTCACACAATAATAGTAACCCAAGAAACCATTTTTCATCCACAATTAACCCCTCATACGTCGACGTTAATAACACTTAAAAAAAAACCTGGCACCCCCTCTATTGGCAAGCGAAAAACGCTCTCTAGTCAACGCCGGTGATAGAATCGCCAGCCAATATATACACAAGTGAATAATAATAATAATTGCGACGTCGCGTACGTAATAATCGCGCATATCTAATCGCACTTGACCAATAGCGTCCTAAATCGTTCGAGAACCCCGGAACCGTTGGCCGAGACAAGAGATCGCCGATCGATTAGCCTGCACTAATTCTTAGACACACCCGTCGCTAATTGTGTCGAAGAGAAATAATTTTTATTTGGCCCACATATCACCTACGTTTAAAAAGAAGCCAAAAGAATACATAAGTTTCATTAAATATTCACGAAGAATTTGTAGCGAGGCGCACAGTGGATACGGGAAAATCGAAGAAAAAGAAACGAACAGACGATGGATGTTGGGTATAGCTAAATATAAACTACGCTGGCTGGTGTGTAACTGGTTACTAAAATTAGAAGTACCACTGAAGGATTAGCTAATAGAACCGCCTGAACAATATGGGTTTCCTTCTCGGATGAAAGTCCGCGGCTAGTCGGAAATTTATTAATACTCGGAAATCTTTTCTTACTTTCTTTCTTTTTTATCCAGGCGAAGATGCTTAAGCGATAGGAGGAAGCTACTTTATGCTAAGATGCTTTTATTTGTCACGCGGTGTATAAATATAGATTGGACGAAAAACAATGTCATAACATGTTTATTGTTACAATGTCATTCGACGTTAATGTTGAAAGTAAGAAATAGCTATAATTATAATAATAACACCGAATGCGTGTGCTATAAATAGCTAAGCCATTCTCTTCGCGCTCGCTGGTCCCTGCTCCGAAATTAAAAATCCAATCTCCGCATTTTGTAAGAAGAACCGACATAATCGTTCATTTTTGAGAGCAGTCGAAAAGCTTACAGAAGACAACTGGCGAGATTTTTCAAAGAATCAGTCCAGTTGATTCGCCGATCAAAAGAGAGATACCGATGTTGAGTATAGTAAAGTTAGCGATCTCGCGTTACCAGTTGTCCCAGCCAAGTCTGCATCGTCAATGCCAAACATTGGCGATTCAAAAGATCGATCACTTTTGCCAAAGGTAAGACAAACGTTCCTTAAGGACAACGGGAGCCGCGAATTGCAAACGTTATCGATACGCGTTATCGGCATCCGCTTTTAACCACGTCAACAATAAAAAAAAAGCGTCACTAGCCGCGAGAAGCAGGTATAATGCAGTTCCTTGCGTAACCGTCCCAAATCCACCAGAAGAAGCCAAGCCGAACAACCATCTCACATAGATCACCCAGGTCTCGGAGTTCGTGTACTGCCATAATCCACTTTACCGACCTGCACACACTCGCATTATATATATATATCTCGACGTGAACTTTAGCACCAAATACGATCGACTGCACCCCCAAAAAAAATTCTCCCCGCGGCCAAAGCGCCAGAAAAGCAAGGAATCTTGCAAACTCTCTATCTCTAATTTGGCTGATGTGACTTTTTTCTCGCTTACCTTGAAGTTGTATACCGAACGAGTGGCTGCGTGTGACTAGTCAACCGGGCCTTCGGCAGCTGACTGTGTGTTCGAGTCAACGGGTAACGGAAGACGTCGTCGTCGTCGTCGTCGTCGTCGTGACGCCTCTATGCGTGTACGAGAGAGAGAGAGAGAGAGAGACAAGACGAGATAAGCCAAGAGCCAAGACGATTGGTCGCGACGTTTTTAGGCGCAACGCAGGGCTAGCCTGCCCTGACTCTCCGCTACTCTGTCTCTCTCTTTCTTACTCGTATGCTATCGCGCTCGGGTGGTTCAAAAATAGCCGGTCTGAAAACGGAGCCGCGCGGAGAGAAGGAGAGATGAAGCTAGAAAGAGAGAGAGGGAGAGAGAGAGAGAGAAGCGAGGGAGTGCAAGAACGATCGTTCAGAGTGTTTTCGAGACATTTTTTCGACTTCTTTCCCCGGGTTTTCTATCGTTTTCGTTGCGCTCGATCTGTGTGTGTGTGTGTGTGTGTGTATGCGAACAATGAAGATATTGCTTTTAACGGTGTATAGAATTGTTACGTATAGGAGTCGGATTCAACATGGTAAAACAATGTTTTTTTAATTAAGAATCGAGAACATTTCATTTTACATTGTAACTTCTTATTATTAATGATACGGGGAACAACTTTCATGTTTTCTCGGTGAGACGACGGACCGTATGTGTCTCCATAAGAGGTAAATTCAATCAGACTGAAAGCTTGTGGTGCGTTAATTTTTTAATATTTTTATTTTCCAGTTCATCAATGAATGGAGCGGCTAATCCATCATGTACATCCCGTTCCCTATACCTATTGAGAAACTTTTCAATTGCAGTACATTTCACTCTAGTTAACTTTTTTTATTACGCGCCAAGTTCATGAATGATCAGATTTAATTTTTCGTCCGCTATTCATGTATCAAAATAAATTCAAAATTAACATCGGTACACGTGTTATAATAATTACTTTGCAATTGAATGCCATTGATAAAATTAATTTCTTATTCCCTACAAGATAAATAGTGGCTTCGCCTAATGGCTTGCTAAGTATATTGATAAACCCAAACACTACTTTTACAATTACTATTTTTATGTGGACACGATATTGTCAGTCCCGAGAAGGTGTATCGGTAAAATAATATCTATCGGAAAGAAAAAAAAATCACCGAAAGAAAGTAAAAATTGATTCTATCTGAAAATCTATACAAAATTTAATCGAATACACTTGTTTCATGTTATCACATCAAGGGCGCTCAAAGTGTTAGAACAAATAACACAATAGAACTTACACACTCCCGCATGCAATGTATTTCTCCTCCGTGTCACCTTTGACAATTATTTGGCAGACCTCGTAAGTCTTACCCGGGACCCCATATCATCATCGTTATCTCACCTGGAGCTTCGAAATTAAACGGGGAATATTTCGCGGACAAGGGATATATCTCGGGCGCGGCAAATTGTTTTCTCGCCTATCCGCTGTGCAGCGAAGGCTTCTCTTGCTCACCACCCACGCTCAGCTGCCCCAGTTAGCCGAGCGAGAGTGAGTTAATTCACTTTTGCGCTAATATACTTCGCTGTCGCTGCTGCTGCTGCTGCTGCTACTGTGTTAGCTGCTGCACCGTATCCTATATATCCACGAGTTGCGCGCGAATCACCCAATGGAGATTCGATTGATCCTATTAGGGGATTAGGTGTTATACGCATCTACGTTGGATTAGATCGCGAGAGAGAGAGAGAGAGAGAGAGGAGAGACACTTGCAAAAAGTTAGATTTAAAAAGGGTATTTCGAACTATGGCTGTGACGGAATTTTTGGAAAATTGGATTTGCGAAGATTGTGTTCGATGCGCCGAAGACCATGAGATATTATTATTTTATTCTGATTAAATGTCGTATTACAATAAAGATAATATTGACCATTACTATTAAAAGCTAGTAAAGTCATTGAAATCTTACAAGACTTTGGTTTTCCCAAAGAGGAAACTATAGACAAGAGAGAAATGTATCGCTTGGTTATTGGAACTTTTGTCAAAAGATCTATTTAAATTAATATTAAACTTAAGAATAAATTTGTCAAGTTCCTACAAGAACTGCGCCAAAGAAATGTAATGTCAAATAAATAACTTAAAAATAATTATTTTTATAACATAATATAATTTCAAAAGAAATTTCATGCTCTTTCAAAATGCATCATACGCTTTTTCCAAAGTCTTGGGTTGCAAGTTCAATGGTTCAATTCTCAATCAGCCATTCAAAACTTGTAGAGCAATTCTTCATCACGAGAAGATCCTGTTCTGGATTAAAGTTTAAAATTGTATAAAAATATTATTTTCAACCAGTGTCAAATTTCTACACTGCCTAAATTTACACTGAAATACGTAAACAGTATCACGTGAATCAGCGTATTGTACGATGATGCATTAATAATACATAATATATAGCAAACAGTTTATACTTTGAGTAAGTGAAAAGAGATTTAATTTTTGTAGTTTGAAGTGCAAAGGTCATTGAAATTTTGTCTGCTTAGGTGAAATGCAAGATTAATAGATTACTATTCAACGGCTAGTTATAGGATTACTTGACGTACTTAGCCATGCGTGTATTATATTGAATGAATTTCCTAAGATAATCTCAATAAGCTTAACCCCCTAGTGATTATGCTCTCCTCGCATTAATCAATATTTTGAGCATAAGTTAACAGAATATAAATCTACTTTGAATAAGAAGCAAGATAAACTTCAATTCAAATAATTTCTAAATCCTGTTTATATTAAAAAATAAAATGTAACAAACACGTATTTTCCTAGTAATTTTTTTTTTAATAAATACATCGTTAGTCAACACTAGCTAAGCGTATATCAGCGCTTCTCTCTCCGAGTGCACGAGGGACTAAATCGCTTTTTAGTATTTCTGACGTCTGATAATCGAGTCGGCATCGAAGCGAATTCAGATATTATTAACAAGATGACGGAAATTTTGGCTTCGATCCAGACGAGCATTTAGCGGTGTTGAATGTGTCTAGCGAAGAGCGCGGCGTGCACTATTGCTTTCGTTTTATAAGAAAAAATGAGTTTTGAAGTCTTGAACTTCGCGTTGTTATATGGCGCGCGGTTGGGGTGTAATTTAACGTGTTATTCAATTTAAATTGTTATTGTAATTGGATAGATGTGATTGGGTTTACTGAAAGGAAACACTGTTTGTTATCGATCAAAATTAGTGTAGTAAAATGCAATAAATTTAGTTAATATCATCTGGGCCAAATTTGTATTTTTAGAATTATTTCATAAACTAATTATCTTGCTTAAGTATGAAAAATTTAATTAAATTTAAGTTAATTGATTTTAAATAACGAAACCTTAAGCTTATTGTATATGTATTGCGGATCATTTTAAATAGCTGACTGCAGAAGGAAATTTTGTATCAACGAGAAGAAATTTAACATGTACTCTTATAGAGTGCAAAGGTTTTATGCAAAAAATAGTCACTTATTTAATGTGAAACCCAATATTAGAATTCTTATCGTCTAAATTAGACATTTCTCTTTATTTTATAAAGGAATGAGTCTAATTTAAGCAGTAAAAATTTTTAACATATTTAATAAGTGACTTTTTTTTAATCAAACCTTTGCACTGGTTGACGCCCCATAAAAGTACGAGTTAGATTTCTTTTATCTCACTTTGATTTGATCAACAATGAATCGGTAAATAAATCTGAAAAAAATCATGGAATAGTTCATTTATGCTAGAAATGACGTATTAAATTTTCAGAATTTTTTGACATTTTCGAAATTACTGTCAATAACCCAAAAGTTACAAGTTATACGAATTGATGTAATGTGTAAAGTTAAAAAAAAGAAGAGAATTATCTGGAAAAATACTGCACCTTTCGGCGAATCTAACTACTGGATCAGCATAGATGTCACTCAAATCGATTTTTTTCCATTTTTTGAGTTCTTGTTTTCATCTTTTAAGCAACAGCCATCCGTAATGAGAGTAGAAGAAGCCTCGACTACTATTATGAGGATCTCCATCAATGTCGGTATATTTATGATGCAGTCGATGCACCAACACAAATTTACTTATTGGAAGCTAAAATATTTGTCTTTTTAAATAGATATTTCATAAAATGTGTGTATCATAATATATAATTACGAAATGCGATTACCAGGTCGGTATAAACTAAAGTTATTTTAAAATACGTTTTTAATAATTTGTTATACCTAATTATCAAAAGGGTATGATGCTGTTAAATAAACTTTATAAAATATAAAAATATTTTAGTTGAAAAAGAAAATACTATTTCATTATTTTATAATTTTATATTTTCAAGACTTACCGTCATGGTACCGGTATATGATCAGGTACTCATTTTTGATAATTTTTCTATTATATTTACACTATAATATCAACAGTTTGACTTTTTACTATAAATTTATTTAGATTTTTATATCATTTACTTGATTAACATCTATTTTATATTTATTATTTTTTGCAGCTATTCATTTTATTCAATGCCAAAGTTTGATTAGAAATCAGACCTTTTGTTAATCAAATATTCTTTAAATCTTTAATATTGTCTGGTTGATATATATTTTATAATTAAAACCTATGTTTTCTTTACTGTCCTAATAAAATAACTAAGAATGAAAATATGTTTAAAAAATTTAAGGTACATTTATATTACTTACGAAGACGAAATTAAACACTGTACACCACATTCACAACACGAAATTTTTGACAGCAAAATAACATGATGGTAGCACTATTATGAAAATCGACTTTAATTTTAACAAGTATATAAAAGTTTCTGATGAAAATATATTGCAAAAATTAATAGGAAGTAGTATACGTAAACTGACGAAAAACATTTTTTTAAAGTGAATTTTATTAATGCAAAAGTAGATATCGGCAACGAAAAAAAAATTCAATTAAATGCTTGCGCTTTTTTCTTTCTAACCGATCCATCGTTACTTAAATTATTTTTTTTTCGTTTCATAAACGCGCGAATCGCGCACATCGAATCATTTCATGGAGCCAAACATAATACTACTGTAGCATTATTTTAAAATAATAACGCATTATTATAATACAAATGCACATTAACTAAATTTATGAAGTAAAATATATATATATACGAAGAGCGAGAAGTATAAAAATATTGCAGGTAAAAAATTAAAATTCTTTTCGGAAATTCCATGTACGGTGAATTTCAGAATGTTTAGTGCATTGGTCAAATCGTTACATTAATTATTATTATTATTAGTTACACGAGTATATCATTTATTTTTTCAAGTGATTTCCTTTTCTCTTGTTGCATGCTTGATTTTTAGGGGGAGGGGAGGTCATAAATTCATTTTCGTTACTCATGATAGGCCAAAAGCTCTTGAAAAGCTAATGTCAAACTATACATATGTAGAAGACTGATCGTTTTGCAATTTTGATTTCACATGATAAGTTCAAAGTATTTGGTTCTACATACATACTTGTACATACAATCCCAACAGTTATCAAGCTTCAATTATTAGTATATTTCAATTATTCTGCTTATATCAATAATATTCTCAATATTTAAAATAATTTTCATAAAATTCATAATTTAATTTACCAATAATAAAGTGGCAAATTATATGTAATTAAAAGCTTTATAACGTAAATTGTAAATCGCTTGAAAATGTTATTGTCGAATTGCAACTCCCGACATAATTTGAATTAATATTTTCAAAGAAGTTCAACGTCAATTGACATTTTTATACAGTATAATTTAAGGAAGCTGAATACTAATGATTTGGTAGTTGTTTTATTGTCTCGAAGTATAGATCTAAGAGCTCGTCTAAGAGCGATAAAATGGAAAATCGATATACATATACACTCAGAGGTTTTTAATAATAGAAGATTAAAGACTGACTAATATACTGACAATCAACTTAAATCAAGTAATATTTTCTTTAGATAAAAAATTTACTTAATCTTTACTTATTTCACATTAATAGAGATACCATTCACCATTGTTTACAATAACGTGTTGGCACTATTCATGATTTTTATAGATGTTGCAATCTATAAAAATTATGAAAATAACGAGTTTCAGGTACAAATTAAAAGATAAGTATCGTAAACGCTTGTTATTCGTAAACAATGAAGCAAAGAAACTATCGATTACAAGTATACTATAATCAGGATTATTGAACCTCACGGGTAAAGGTATATCAACAGCCAATGAACTGCGTTATCAAGCAAGTAGATCGAGCGACGCACAGTCGAGTGTGTCGAGACGGGGAAACTTGTGGGAGAGTTTCGTCTCCGCCGGCGACGATCTCGATAATGCAGAGAGCTGCGATACCTCGCTAGGATAAACGCGCGAGCAGGAACTTTAACCTTCTGGATGAAGATGTCGAGGCGAGCGCCGGAAATCATTATTATAAGGGGGGCTGATGTTTTAAGTATTACGGTGGATGAAGTCGATAAGCAAAAAAGTGAGATGTATAATTTTTGTTTATTAATAGTCATTAAAGTAAATAGTTTTGCGATACATTCATACCATTTCAATGGAAATTTTAATATAATTTGCGATTATCTCGAAGCCTAATTATTACACAATTGATACATGTATTAGTTTCATTCTTTTATTTCGAGTTAAATAGAGTTAGTTAGTTTATTTCTTAGCATTGTATAACAGGGTTCGTAAATATTAATAATAATAGGTGCTTCGGTACTTGGCGACTACTTAAGCTTGTACTTATCTTTTCTCCCTCGCACTCGCGGGTTTTTATTATTACTGAACAAAGTACAAAAAGATAAATGTCATATGATGCAGAATGAAAACAGCGAGAAAGGCCAGAAGTATTAATTTCTTTCAAATAAAAGTACAAATAGACGAATATTTACTAATGATAGAGAACACGAATGAAATTACGTATTTATATATAAAAAATCGACCATAAAATCAGCAGAAATTTCTATGAAAAATGAAGTGCTAAACATACCTATATGCGGTCTCTGTTAATCAAAACAAGAGTTTGCAACGAATTATTCTCCAGTCAAAGACACAAATGTAATCACCATTGGCATACCAATTGTTCGAATCTGCTGATGCACAGTCGTGAGCAACGCTATAAACGCATAAAAAAAATAATTAAATTCGAATCTGCAGGTGGGCCAAGTACGTCCCAATCAAGTCTTTGCTATTATCGCGCACCTTATATTCCTCGGAAAAAAAAAAGTCCAACATCCCATTTACCGATATCCGACGCAGGCACGTCCTTCCGAAGAAAATCGTTAACGCATCAAAGCGTATAAAGTCTAATTAAACGTCCCCCGGGCAATGCAGCATCGCTGATCGCGTGCTTCCCATCCACGTCCGATAACGCCCCGCGCGCAGTATATATTTCGCTCTCCAGATGGTACTGCATATATATCCGCGGCAATTTGCCTCCGCTGCAGTGTGCCGCGCGTGGCGCATTTTCCTGGTGCGATAGTGTGCAAACCGCGTCCAAGGGTCTATATATCCAGCCGTTCCAACGTCGTCTTCTATTATTCGGCTTGTTCAGCCTCTATATACCACCCAGAGACGGCTGTATACACGATTCCTCGGAATTGCCCTCCAGCTCGGTTTCTGTATATATATATTACACTCGATAGAAATAGTATCGCATTTGAATTTCACGGGATGAGCGAGTTATCTCTTTCGTGGCTTTGAAAGAAAGGGAGAGAGAGAGAGAGATTTTAAGGAGTGCTAACTCTGCTGTGACATTAAATAAATACTGGATCAAATGGAATTATCAATGAAAGTACATTTTGGGGGTGATTTTTGCGCGAGACTATAGAACGTATATTGTAAAAATTTAAGAATAACTATAATCATCTTTTTTATAATATAACACATGCTTATGATATGTAATAGAAGGCAATGTTTATGATGAATATTCCGTTAACGAACGTGACTATGGAGTCGCTAAAAGTTATTTATTCTTGAGACTAAGCCCCGTGAAGCCTGAAAATTATATTTACTATAAAGGTAATCAATTGCCATGTTCCAGTTCTTTTTTTTTTCTCCTAGCAACAGCTCACTATAGTGCAATAAATGAAGGTAATAATAATCGCAGATGCTAAGCCTCGTACTGAAACCTGCGGCAAGCAGATCTATAGTCGCAAGAAGAACATAAATAGTTAAAAAGCATACTTTATATTAAATCTTTAACTATAAACGCTTAATAAATAAGCGTTTTCAAATAATTGCTCACATATTCACTCGCTTACAAAGTGTGCACGATGCACTTATATAGAGAGGAAAAGAGCCTACCCAAGTCCACGAAGGACAGCTGGAGGAAAAATCTCTGCACGCTCGCAAGTGGATTTGTTTGTTTCAGGTGCGTAACTGCAACAAAGGTTAGCTCGCGCATCAGTTGTCAATCAATAATCTACACAATCCCCAAGAGTTGCCCTTCTCTCCCTGTCGCGCTCTCTTCGTCATGATGCACTGCCCCCTCTCCAACAACCCCCTCATTCACCCTTTCTAATTCTTTCGCATCCTGCAAAAATTCCTCCTCTCTCGTTCACCTCTCCCACCCTCTATAGATATTACCTTGCAGCTGCAGCTGGATCCGTATATATATAAGGGTCTGGTTGCGTACCCCCTCTCTCTCTCTCTCCTCGATCCCCACCATCACCGGCTCCGAACCTCTTTCACCCCTTTCGAAATCGGGCGCCTCCAGGCAGCAGCGGCGGCGGCGACCCGCCAGTGGGGGTGGCGACGAAGGATATATAGAAGCGGGGGGGGGGTTGAGCCAATTTCTATTTATAGAATGTAGGTCACCCATAAACCCGAGGAGTTTGTCCCGTGACGTCACGGGAGGTAAGCGCGCGGTCGTCCTGGCAACAGGGACGCCGGGTCAACTACCTCGTCGCCGCCGCGCCGTTACACCCACCACGACCCACCGTTGCATGGGCCGCGAGAACGGACCAAGTAGATAGACCGATATTCTCGATTTATCTTATGTATATATGTGCCAGCATGTGTGAGTGCGCTAAGCGCGATGGCTCTTGTTCTTTCACGGGCTTTGGGTTCTAGATTGTTTGGTTTGATGCGTATGACGCGAGCGAGCGCGTGCACGCGCGGGTTTAGTAATGCTGAACACGGAGATGAGGTGGGAGGAGTTCAGGCTTGCAGTCGTGGGGATCCTCCGAATATATATTTATTTTTCTTTTGGCTGATATAATTTTGTGCGTGTTTATTATTCAGGAAAATTATATCATTTGAATGTGGGTGCCTGCTAAGTTTTCTCATCATTCAATTTGTGATGGTTTACAATAAAAAATCCTTCATCAATTGTAATCAAATTTAAGTAAATGTAAACTTCGAATGCTCTGTAATAAATGTAATGATTGAATTCATTTTCTCGAAAAACAAATTCTTTACAAGGAAATACTATAGGTTCAGAAATTTCGTACATATTTTGTTCTCTAGTTCAGTTCTTTACAAGTACTTTGTCATTTTCAAGGGTCTTTATCTTTCTTTGGTTCAATTAATTGGTAAGAGCTCTTTTTGGTGTTGAAGTCTGCGTAAGTTGAAATAAATGAGTATTTAGAGTGTAATAAACAATTTTTACAAAAAATTAAAAATATGTGTTATATCATAATCATCAAATACTTGATCTGTCCATCGATTAAGCGTAAGAACCGTTTGCATGCTTGAACTAAAATAGTTATATCATTAATTCAATGGCTTCAAACATATAATGATAAAGTGGTAAGCTTTTACATATCTCGACTATAGGGCCTCATTCACACAATAAAGCTCAGGAATCCTAGATTTACACCCATTATACAAAATTTTTGGATACATAAATTGGCAGTACTTTTCGCCAACTTGACAAATATTGATTAAAAGCTATTATCAATTATGTTTTCCATACGATTATTTAATGATAGGTTTTTTATTAAAGCTAGCATGTAAAGCGTTTTCGAGGTAGCTGATTATACATCAGGAGTCAGATTTTCGAAATTCAAGATGGCGGATTCAATATATCCAATATGAATTTATAAAAATAATTATAATAGTGGTAAAAATTGATATACAAGGGTATTTAAGAGCGTCGATTGAGTATCCCTGTTCGGATTTTAAATTCATCATCAGCGTCATCGAAAACCGCTGTATTTTTAGGTGGATCCCATCGACATATAGGAATTTGTCCGACTAAAGTAAACCTATGAAGCATACATCACTGTAAAATAAGCATAAAAATACGAATATTAAATAATATTCATTATTTTACGATGATGGGAAAACATAAAAAATGTAGGTTAAAATTTTCATCCCTTGAATAAAAAAAAAAAACTATTAACATAAGAAAAAATCATAAGTTGACCATACTTTAGAAACTTCATTCAAGCATCTTTTCTAACCTCCTACTCAAATAATACAATGACATATTTTTTAAACTAGTTTTTTAACTAAACACAATTGGAAGTTTTTTAACAAATCTTTTCATAAACGTAATTTTCAAACCAGTGCCACAATTTTTTTGACTCTAGTACCATAAACCTAGTAACCTTAAATATCTGCATCAAAAAGCTTATTCAACAATAATTACCGCGAAGATTGCCTTATCTCAGAAAGATCTGTACTTTTCGAAATGATCTCAAACAAATCAATCCCATACCTGAAAAATTCCATAAAATTGCAAATGATAATGATCGAAAGTTGTCACCGTACTTAATAGGGTTAAAAATACTGTTGATCGTCATTTCGTTGGATTCAGTGCCATTTTTAATCCTCGTTGCTCTAAGTTTATTTTGATTCTGTATATATATTGTAAAAAATTTATAAGTATAAATTTTGAACAGGAAGATTTTGTAGGAAAAGTAATTCCTAAAAGTTTCAAGAAAATCCAGGAACCACATCTCTGGTCATCCCCTTATAAATGTGGTCCCTCAGGGACCCCAACAAGAGCTCCTTTTAAATCGAATAAATATTGATAATTTAACTTAAAAATTGATACTTATACAGAGATTTTCCAGGATGCTGATTACGAATCCTGATCTAAATTGCAAAATTTAAAATGGTGAATCCAATATAGATGACCAAAAATTGAAAAGTATGAGATAAGTGAAGCCCATAATTTTCAATTTTAGGTCAAACCAACTAAATTATATTGTCAGTACTTTTTGACAACTTGTCAAACCCCGATTCATCGCTTATCAAAAATAATGTTGGCATGTCATGAGACTCAATACCATGATTATATGCCATAACTATAAATTTGAGTAAGAGCATGATAATTGATAAAGCTCAGAAATCTTCGATATTCTCTGATTTTACGAAAGCTTTGACCAACTTAAGCTTTATTCTCAGTAATTTTTGATAACTTGACAAATACCTATTAAAAGCCAGCCAAAAAGAATGTCGATCGGTATACAGCTTTAAAGCTGATAAAAACTACGATAAAGCTCAGAAATCTTTAATCTCCAAATCTTAAACAATAATCATTTGCCTTGAAAATAAAATAGTTAATATTAAATACTCTAGTTTGTACTTCTGTTAGCGTTTATCAGCTTAGTTTAAAGCGATTAATATGAACGATACTCACGATTTTCTTAAAACTTGGCAGAAGGGCAGGGGGCGTCAGCTTTCTAATCGAAAAATATTCATATAAAGTACCAGTATATTCTATTGTTCTGCTGTTTTTGAATGTTGGGCAATATTTTTCACACCATTCTTTCCGGCTTGATTAATTTCATACACGGAAAAAAAGCTTTGGTTGTGGCGACCAAAGTAATTTGTTGGCTCGTATTTAGTTGTGATGACCAAAGACTTTGGTGACAGCATCCAAAATATTTGTTGTCACAACCAAAATATCTGTTGACACAATCAATGTACTTTGGTTGCCACAATCAAAGTCATTAGTTATCATAGTTTGATTGTGGTGTCCAAAGCTTTGGTTCTGACATCCATTCGAAAAGATTGTGAAAACCAAAGAAAATTATTTCGTACTGATCGTTGCCTTTGGATGTGAGAACCAAAGTGATTGGTTGTAAGACACAAATTGATTAATGTAATAAGTATAAATTCATTTGTATGTTGGTTTGAATAGATTATTTAACAAATCGTTAGATGTAATTCTTTCGGAATTGTTATATTAAAGGATTTTATTTTAAAGTAAATTCTGTTTTAATATTATTTTCTAGCCTCAAATGTTACAACGCGTTGTAAAAAAAATTATAAAAAAAAAAAATATGAAGTGGAAAATAATTTTTACTTTTTAAATATATTCGCATCAATTTTGCTAGTTATTTAAATTATACATGAATTTTACGCATGTAATAATGAATCAATGCATTTTGCTAGCCTTCTAATTGCAGATAAAGGTATTTTTCCGAATGATGGCGAAGGAAAAGCATCCCAGGATACTCTGGTTTTCTTTTTAAATTAACTGAAGCTGTTCATGAATTATCTTGGCTACAAAGTCAACGAACAAGTTTATAGAAAAGGTACCTGTATAATATTGGATGTTCTGGGTGAAGGCGAAGTTCTTTCTATTTTAGGCACAGTAAATACTGTCTTGAATATCAGCGCTGCACTTTTCCTTGTATGTAATAAGATTTTTGAAACATTATAATACAACAACCATTATTTCGCTTACCACCTAGAAGAATTGAACGATCATAACATTATTTCGGTAAAAAATTTAATAATTCCATTCCCTGCAATTATACACCGCGGGCTAACTGATAAATTATTTGTCACGTTTCGGCATTCTATGTAATAAATTTTTGTTAAAAAAATAAAAAAATTTTTTTGTTATTTATAATATGCTCTAAATTATTGTTACAACTTATACCTATAGGTTTGTATAATTAAGAAGTACAATATTTAAAGCATTAGATGTTAGAACCAAAGCGAATGAATGTCGGTAAGCGTGATAGTAAAAATACACTTTGGATCTCACAACCAAAGCTTTAGTTGCCAAAACCAAAGTCCTCCCCACCATTGATTTTGATTGTGACAACCAAAGCTTGGGAAGGCTGATATTTGTCCATAAACTTTGGTGGTGGTGTCCAAAGCTTTGGATCTCACAACCAAAGTGTTTTTTCAGTGTAGCAATATCTTTATTAGGAATCTTTAATATTACATTCTTACTTTGAAGATCATAATATAAAATTTTGATCTCTCAAGTGTCAACTGAAAGTGTTAAAATATTGAATGCAGGCAGCTCACAGGATACTCACACTTCAACAACACAAGCATAACGAGAAATTATTCAAGATCAAATTAAGTCCGGATGTGTAAAACCATAAATAACGGCCCAACTGAATCATTTCACAGCTTTATAAACAAATGAGGAAATCATGGGCATGCATCGACCGCATCCCATGTCTCTTATTCGAAATCGCAAACCGCTAATCGTAAATATCCTCGTGAAAAATTCGTCTCTCTCTCTCTCTCTCTCTCTCTCTCTCTCTCTCTCTCTTTCCCACACAAACTCTCCATTCCTCGCCATCCACCTTTTGTCGCACGCTCGCATCTCGCCCACACATACAAGTGCAGCCGCAGAAGCGCACACGCGAAATTATGCATTTAGAGAGAGCGAGAGAGAGAGAGACTCGGGGCGGTTCTCCATCGTCCTCGTATATACATACCATAGAAGAGATATAGGGAAGAGGCCTCTGCGCCCTCGCATATATACCATCGTCGCGTCTTCGGCCGGCGAAGTCGTGCATCAAGCCCGCAAATAAGTTATTTCCGGCGAGGCTATTTCCCGTGGATATATAGGAAGATAGAAAGAGAGAGAGAGAGAGAGAGAGAGAGAGAGAGAGAGCAAACGCGCCGAATTTAGCCGGGAATTTCTCTCAATAAACTAGCCCTCGTACAGAGAGGAAGAGAGAGAGAGAGAAAGAGAGAGAGAGTCTCTCTCTCCCGCAGTATAGTCTGGCTGCTGTGTCGCTGGTGGTGCTGCTCTCGCGCGCATGACCCAGATTCGCCCGGGCAATGACGTTGAGCGTGACGTCATGCGGATCGGCAAACTGGGTCGCGGGGTCGTAGGCACTGTCCGCTCGCGAGCGCACCCGAGAGAGAGAGAGAGAGAGAGAGAGAGAGCCGCCGATGCGATACGATGGGCGGCGCGCGATCCTGGAAGCGAACCGAGATCTGACTTTTTTTGGCTCCTACTGCAACGGAACGGTGTGCGTGTGCACATATATATGTTTTCGTCTCTGCTGACGCTGAGCATGTATATACTCTATGAACGAGGCGATCGGCATTTGCGTTTAGACGCGAGGAAATGGTCGATCGGGTGGGTTTTCTGGGACTACTTTCGTTGACTTCCGTACAGCCTGGTCGAGGATCTGGAATATTACCGTTTCATTTGATTACAGATTATGGATCGCGCACGGCATGCGGCACACAATTGCAGAATTTTACGGTATTTGTATTTGAGGATATATGCAGTTAAGCAAACGAGATTTATATATTGATGCGCGCTTATAGGTGGGTGTGGAATTTGTCACAAGTTACTCTAAAGATGTTACGTATGTATATGGCGAATTATAAATATAATAAATTATCGTCAATTCATTAAATTATTTGCTATATAGTTTTTTATTTACAATTCTATAAATAAATTGTAAAATAATGTTTGATACATGTTTTTCTATAGAACTGTTATGATGGATATTCACTTCGGGTGTACGCAGTGTAAGAAGTTATTATAGTCTGAATATCGCTCGGTTATAATTCACAGCGATTAATTTTCTAAGAATCATATTAGGAAAGTATATTTATACTAACTAATTACTTTAAATTTTTTATAAACATGTATTATCAAGTACTAGAGACCGAATTTCCCGTATGCTTTGTTCCTACGAGCATATCTACACGTGCATACATCGAGTCACATGTTAACATTACCTTTTTTCATATTTTTGATCTGATTACAAGATTAGTTCTTAAATTAAATAACATATATTATAAATACGAGACAATGTTCATTAATTTCTCTATATCTCGAATTCCTGGCAACGATTTAAAAAAGTAGACCCAACGAGGTCGGAATAAAATGAAGCCTTTAGAGGAAACCTACGAAACCTACGTCATCACTTAGAGCATAAAAAATACTATCTTTAAAAAAAAATCCTTACTTGACGGGAGAGTTAAAAAAAATGATTGAAAATCTGTGTCTGTCTGTACTTGTTTGTTTCTACTTCCATTAAGTATAGGGAACGATCAACTCCGTCTTTTCCAAAACAATTCTCCTCTAGTAAAGGTTCTAAACTGTTTTTAAATAACAGACCTTTCCACACACTTAAAGATAGTACAGGCATCATAGGATTACCTTGTAACTTTAATATTTGAGGGTGCTAGGGTCCTCCTTTAACTATTATAAAATTGCGCCCTCTCGCCTCTAAATCTAAAAATATTACAGAATAAAAGTTCAAAAAAGTCGTTATTTCAAGAGCAGTTTGAATTTAAGTAATCAAGGAGTGTATGTACAAAAATTTTCAAACTACCTACAGGACACGGAAATTGATGCATCTATTCACTTACATAATATTACATACAATTTCACTTACAATTCCAAGATCACTGCCGAAACCGAAAGTTCAACAATAAGTTGAAATTTTAATCTAGTATGGATAGAACAACAGATTAAATTATTGATTGCGCTAAAGTGCTGTGACACACATTCCAATACAAACACGCTCATTCATACGAAAAAAAAAAAAAAAAACTGTCTCAATGACATTGAGGAAAACTCGACGAAACGACACCGATTCCGGTTCCATCCAATACCATTCGCGACAACTTTATTGGCCTCTCAAACACTGCGACTATAGGCATACTCTTTTTTTTTTAATAAAAAGCCAAGATAAACTCTTGGCATCGGAGCGGCGCGATACATCGCAAAATATTTTCCGGTGCACTTTTACAAGTAACGCCCTCCGCTATCTTTCCGCTATTCAGGCGACTATACAGGTATATATAGCAGGTGTGGGTGTATGTGTGTATAAAGCAGAGAATATAGCAAAGCAGCCCATGAGTCTTTGTGTTGGTGGTATTTACGTGCAGAGCGGGTCCCACTCTCGCAATGAACAACAAAGAAATTGTGAGCTTCACTCCTCGTGTGCCTTCGAACGCGAAAAAAAAACACCTTTAATATTGCATTCGACTCGATATATAGGGGAGCAAGGTAATCGAAGTTGCTTACGCGCCTGGAGCATCGATAGCAATGATACATATCTATTGGGATTATCGCCTCATAAAAGTTTATATCCATTCGTCCTGGCACTTCTGTGTTTTCAATTTTTTCTTTTTAGTGACACATGATTTCGTTCTTTTATCTATATAACGAATCTTGCAAATAATCAAAATCGAACAATCAATCGTCAATAAAAATGAATGAAAGAATCAATCATTCCATATTTGTATTTATTTGAAAAATCAAATTAGATAAAAGCACAAAACGCAGACAATAATTATTTTTTGTCAAGCTACATTGCACACTAACTACATTACTAACACGTACAGTTTGTTAATAATTCGAACTGTGTGTATAGTCAAAATAGTGGTAGACGTAACCCGATATTAATAACCCTACATTCCCAGCAAAATTCCAGCATACACAACCCTCCATCGCTATACATACCGACTCAGCAAAATCGCACCGATCATTCAAACAAAGGACTGCAGCTTTAACCATAGCTCCAAGTCTAAATAAAGCACCGTGTACATGTATGTGTGTGTGTGTGTGTGTGTGTGTGTGTGTGTGCAGTGCAGGAACATTAGTCCCGCGTGCAGACGAATCATCCGTGCGGCGCGTCACGTCACACAGCTCTTACCCCTCTTATAAACACACAACTTGCGCACGACTGGCCGCACGCACGCACTTGCACTCGCACCAACCCCTCTTCCCTATACATATATATATATATATATAATTCTTTCCCGGTTCCATGCATGCATGTGCGAGTCGATTCAGCCGTGCCACTCGTCCCCTCTCGGTGCACCAGTGCACAGCATCACGAGAGAGAGAGAGAGAGAGAGAGAGAGAGAGAGAGAGAGAGAGAAGGACGAGGACAAGCGATATTGCTTGGCTGGCGCTGTGGAAAGGAGAGAGAGGAGGCGAAACGGTTAGCAGATCTCATGAATGGCCGCGTAATGTGAATGAAGCTCCAGTGACCTACTTTGCACAGAGCAGGAGAGAGAGAGAGAGAGAGAGAGAGAGAGAGAGAGCTGGCGACCTCCTACCCCTTTCGTCGTGCGAAAGAGAGAGAGAGAGAGGGGGGTAGAGAGGAGCATATAAACGGAAGCATACCGATCCGTTCCACCACCACCCCCACTTCTCTCTGATCTCCCTCTCTCTGTCGCTTTTGCACGCGTATATACAGGCTTCGCGAGAAGAGCAGCGATTTCGTTACGTCAGGGACGCGAGCGAGCGGGTTATTGACTGCACCGAAAGACTCGAGCTACCGCTGCTGCTGCTGCTGCTGCTGCTCTGGCGCTGCGGGACGAGTATTATCCGAAAGTTTTGGTATCCTTGCTAAAGCTACCAAGAGCCTTGATCGTTTCTTTGATTTCCGCTAGAACCTGGATACGTGCACTTTTTCAACTGTATTACCTTTTGTATGATGATGATTACATTGTACAATAAAGATGGATGCTGGAGGTGAGACATTTTGGATGGATATGCCCTACATTAGAACCGGAAATTTCCGGCTTGTGCCTGACTAGTTCTGGTTTCGTTTTCAGCGACAATTCGATTTTTTCACGGGATATTCTTACTCGGTTGATAAGTTGTATAAATGAGTGTCGAAATGCATTGTCGAATAAATCAATACTTATGCATTAAACTTGAAAATATTAATAGATTAACAATGATTTACACACTTTTCGACTGATGGATTTGCTTCTAACTCCAAGATGTCATTTTGAACCTTTGCCCTGACTTCCGAAATATGCGCCCATCTTTCTTAACTTTATGTTAATATGTAAATATGTTATTAGTGTATGTCTGCGAAAACAGGCACTATTGCATTTCCATATACTAGCGGCTAAAAAATGATAATCTCCGGAGTCTGTGCTAAATCCATGACAAGGTGTGTCCTAATCATTATCCGCATTATTACAGTCTTGCGGCAAATATTATGCTTTCGGAAAAGGAAGTAATTAATAATCCTAACTGTAATCAATTTTGCAAACGATAAATATAAGTAAAAATGCAAGATAAGATAAAGCGCAAGTATTGAAGCTAATGCAAAAGTAGTAATCGAACAACGTCCCGCGAGCTAAGTTCATTCACAGAAAATATGTTGCAACTCATCCTTCGAAAATCGCATATTTTCACACCTCGTGATTCTGCTAAATTTAACCACAGAGTAGAAGATCAATAAAAAGGTATTATAAGGTACTGTAACTATCAGGAATGCCTACATAAGAAATTCGATAAATCTTAACATACTTACATGCGAAAGTAAGTTATTTTGTGTTTGATATGAGACATTTTTATCCGGGTATGGATCGTTCAGTAAGGTCAAAATACTGTGCACGATAATACAGAGTTTATTTTAACAGCATTAAGGTTGTGTTACTTATCAATCATTGAGAAAACTTTTACGTTTATTTAATACTTACTTGTACTTCGATGTTAAAAGTTCACAATATCTTGCTATTATGTTGAAAATATATGTTATGGCACTAAAAACCCTGAAGAGGATGGTTCAAAAAAATATTTTAATTATTGTTAATATTAGTATTTTCTACTTTTACACCTCCGAATAGTTTGAAAAGCTTGGGGACTTGTTCTAACCCTTTGTTTCATGGTGAAAATCCAAAGTCCTTTTTTTCGTGAATTTTTATCCCTAATACTTTATTTTGAAAGCATGTATAGACACAAAATAAATGTTGACATACTACATAGAAGTTACTTCAATTATGAGTTAGAATAAGTCACGTCTAATAATTTAACTTTAATTCATCATAAACAAATGAAATTCAAAAAATTCGTGACGCGCAATGGCAAAACGAAAACATTTTAACACGTAATATATGGATTTGCGGGAAAATTAGGTCCATACAATATTTAGTTAAAGACAACGGCATCGGCTGGTCTCTTAAAAATAGCCCATAACGATAACGCGTCGCATGCGTCAGAGGCTGAGATAAGGGAATCGATTCGTTTTCGATCAGAGACGTCATGCATAGCCCGTGATCGGTTTATTTCTACCGTTAAAAAGTTATTTAAGGGCACAAATACCACGCTCGAGCTTTCCCAAAATATATCAGAGCGACGGCGACGATGACGCCGACGTCGGCGTGAACTTAACCCGCATTAATGTCCACACAGAAGTTCACAAAGGAATAACAATTCAATTTCAAAGTTTTTAATTGAGTTCTTTGTCAAAGGATCTTGCCAATATTAGATATTCATCTGGCTCTTCAAGAACTTTCGACTTTTTCTTTCCTAAGGAAACACGCAGAAATAGAAGAGCTTCTAACTTCAAGAGTTGATAGAATTCGTAATAGATACAGCTGTAAAAATTTATTTATTTGAAGTAAGCAGAGTGAAGCTTTTTTTAGAATGGTATCGCGCTCTTTCTTACATTAGTCAATCAGAAATTATTTAACACTAACAAAAACGCATTCGATAAAACGATCATGAAACGATACGTCGAGAAAAGTGATTACTCAGCTGCAATATAACTGAAATTCTACAATCACCTAGCTCCAAATTTATGTGATGTAGAATATATTTCAATAAATACCTATATACGCGTTACATTATCTCCACATTTCTCATTCATAATTCAAGCCATTCCAAGGGATGTACAATTGTTGTTTAGGTATTCAGGTAGCTCGCCAAGTATGTACAAGAGAATCTACCTTTCCAGTACGACGTCTCCTTTTCTCAAAGTATATGTAATAACGCTTAAAAGGCTGGTTACATGCTCTATACCTTTACTCTTCTAGCTGTTTGCGTAAAGCGAGTAAAAAGGCGAGATAAAATACCTCACTTATACACATTGAATTTGTTTCGAAGTAAATCCATTTTTTTATGTTGACCTTATATTACCATCCGATCGAAACGATTTTGTTCCACAAACGAGAATATCCAAACTCGCGCTGCGCTCGTATATAAATAAAAAGGATATATCATCCAAATAAAAAAGCGAGCGCATCGCCCCTCGGAACTCGCAATCAAGAATCTACGCCATCGCCGTCCCGAAGAGACAAATAGAAATTTTGAAAAGTTACGATACGGTGAAGCTAAGCTGGTCGTCTTGATTTAAACACGCAGCCCCACCAGCCTTAAAATATTCTCTATCCAGACGTAGAAGCAGCAGCAGCAGCAGCAGCAGCCGTCCTGTACAGCCGACGCGTATTTTATCCAGGCCGAAGACAAAGCGTTTTTGCCAAATTCGAGGCAATTGGAGGGAAAGACGCAAGCGCACACACACACGTACGTACGTACACACACACACTGTACAGGCTGGAACGATCGCAGGAAGGGACGTCGGCGACGTCGGCGTCGTTCCACTTTTCAAATTCAGCCAGAACGCTGCTGCTGCTGCATCAGAGAGAGAGAGAGAGAGAGAAGCAATCGACGCGCCGCTGGACCACCTCTCCTCTCTCTCTCTCTCTCGATCTCTCGCTCGCTCTCACGCGCATATCCCGACTGACGTCACGGGCGCAGGGGTGCGTCGAACCCCCGCGAGCGGTCGGCAAAGTGCATCGACCTGAAACCCCAGTTCGCGCAGTGTGGAGCAAGCGCCCGGTGTGTGTCCTGGCCGCTGCTGCTGCTGCTGCTGCTGCACACATAGAAGCGCCCACGCGCGCAACCCGCTTTGTCGGGGCGCGGGAATATGTGTGCCGAGGACGAAGAGAGAGAGAGAGAGAGAGAGAGAGAGAGAGATGGTTCTCGGTACACCTCCGGGGACTCGTTGACGTTAGCTCCCGCCGCCGCCGCCGCCGCCGCCGCCGCCGTTGCTGCGTGCAGGGATGGTGTGGAGGTTGGAGGGCCTCTGTCGTATTGGCCTCGCGATAATCTTGCGCGCGTCCTATACGAATTGGAGAGGAACGGGTTGAAACTGGTTATGGCCGGCTTTTCTCTGACTTGGTTATTGGAATTTTCAGACTTCTGGCATATATTTACGTGATCGATGAAGGTTAATTACGTACCTTTTTTTTTCAAATATTCAGGTGCTTTTATGAAAAATGTTGCGTAGTGTTTACAAACAAACATAGGTTCGTTAAAAATGTAATCAGTTTGAACGAATACATGTAAGATCTACTGGAGACTACGGAAGTCATATGGGTTTCAAAGGATAGAATTATTGTGTGTAATATATTTGGATTCGTAAACTACTGCACATTCCATATACTCGAATTTCCATTCACCGAGTAACAGAATCTATCCTGGCTTGGCGCTTCCACACACAATGGCGGTCGATCTTTCTATATGTATTTAAAGCTCTGAATAATCCAGATCCAAACAAAGTATAACGTTTAGGATATAATATTACGCATCGGTAGCGATATATTATAAGTATATACTGCCGATTCTGTTACTGGACACTTCTGAGCAATAATAAAGATCGTTAGTATATCATGTAATGTGGACGACGAGCAAAAGATCGTCACTGTTAATGACCGATCAAAATCTATTCCAGCTAGTACAAAGGAAACTGTAAATATCACATGGCTTTGTAGTACATTGATAAACTATATTATCGATTTATTAATATCCGCTCTAAATAAGGCGTTTTTAGTTATTTTTATATCTCATATTTATCAAGGTTTAGTAGTTATAATTGCAATTTGTGATCTGAGTATTATATTCGTGCATATGGCACTTAGAATTGTAAAGGTTTATTAGACCAACTTGCAGGTATTCATCGTAGAACTTGAATCTTCGGTGCGCCAACCTATTTCGCTTGCATAATATACTATTTCCAATTGAAATATTGACCGAAAAAAAAATGCTGTCTCGAGGTGGCACCCCATGTCTAGTGGCAACAATTCATTTCATTCAATTATTGACGGGATCAAGATTTTCGTCAAAGTGCAAAACCAACTTGGTCGCAGCATTCATCCCTGTAAATAACGAACATTACTGAAATCAATGCCTCAAAAATACACGCGATGTAAAATTGCAGTCAGAGACCACTATCTTCGAGCATTATACATTCTGTTGATAAGCAGTAGCGCCCTCGAAACCGAAAAACTCTTTGACATTACCCTGTATACACACGACCGACCCTCAAACAAACCCAATCTACACCTCTCGAAATAACCTTATTCTTCCCCTCTTTATCATCGTCATTAGCCCCGCGTACGTACACCAAATTTTAAAAATAAAACATACATATAGAGAAGGAGAGAGAGAGAGAGAGAGAGAGAGAGAGAGTCCTGTCTCTCTCACACACTGCAAGGCAGCAGCGAAATGTCGTCATCGGGGCGGAAGGCCGTGCGCGCGCGGCGCGCTCGCCCCGATCGTTTCATTCACGAGAGCGCATCGAGGGGCACACGAGAGAATCTCTCTCTCTCTCTCTCTCTCTCTCTCTCTCTCTCTTGCACTCCCTCTTGATCCGCGGCTGCACTCGGCGGGCTCGACTGACCTGCACGGGGGCGCTCGTTTCTCTCCGGGGTCGCGCGAAACTGGGTGAATGAGGCAGTCCCCCACCCCCACCACCCCCCGACAAGCCGCCTCTATCCGCTGCAGCCGCCGACGCCGCCGCCGCGCAGCTGAGAGATGCAGCGCCCCTGTATATGTGCACGACGATGTGTGTATTCTCGATTTATTTTCTTGCGGGATGCTGGTCTCTTTTTGCCTATTGGACGATGATGATTTTTGGGGAGTATCGTTAGGCGTTGAGTTGATCGGTTAGCAGGTGGTGAGGAGATATTGGGGTAGCAGTGTGGTGTGGTTTGGATCTGGCGATTTTGGGATCGATGCTTGGTCTTGAAAATGTCAAAGTACTTTGGATATCGATCACGTTGAATGAAACGTATACGATGATGGGTACAGCTGCTACTGTATGTGTGTGCGTACATCGAAAGAAGTGTGGAGAATTGAAATTTGTTACCAGGTGAACTGGAGTCATTCTCGAGAATTTTCATGCTGATAAATTAGGAATGCTTGAAGGATGAATGAATCAAGGTTCCTGATTGTTGACTCTAATGATTTCTATCTAGATCTCTTGACATTCTGTATAAATATACTAATATTGTATTTTAATACACCAACTGATATCTCGTTAATAAAAGCTTTTTTATTTAAATTATCGCGGTAATCGTAGTCCTGATAGTTTCAAATTTTTTACGAGATGGTGGCAAACAGAGGAGCGGAGGCACTGACCTAGCTAAATTTGATCCGTAAAATTTTTATGTCCAAAGAAAAAGTTCCCTTTTCCTCCTGGGATGGAACTTCCACCTTTCCTATTTTAAAGCTTTACTTGCTCAGGTGAGTGTGCAATATTGCACGTTGATGGTTAACATCCCTGATGAAATTTAAGTATCTTCTGCTACTTAATTGGTATTTCATTTATTCATTACGATGACTACTACAGTACTCATTATACAGTACAATACTACAGTATTTTGAAAATCATTATTTGCAGGAATCATTTTGATATCTTTTTTAGGTAAGTATGCCTTTAATCAAGTTGCATATACTATCATTATCTAGAATGCATTGTTTGCAAATAATATCCTTAATTCACATAACATTAAATATTTTAAATGGGTGTCTGTTTCCAAATAGTATCCCTTAGAAAGAAAGCAAAATAAATTAATCAGTATACCCACGTTGAAAATTTAAGTATGGCTGAGGTATGGGAATTCGTCTTGCTTGAGGTATGGCTTGAGGTATTGCTGAGATCTTTCTAAGATCTTGCAAAGATATGGTTGTGGTCTTGCGAAGATGTGGGTGAGATTTAATAATAAAATAATTTAATTAAAAAATCATATTAATTGTTAATTATAACTAATATTAATTATAATTATGTATGAATTATTATTATGTTATTATTTATTATTTTTTTATTATTAATTATTATTACAATAATATTTTGTTAAGTAACAATTTAATTTAAGATAGAATTAAGTGTACAATACTTGGTCATATCCTTGCAAGATCTCAGCAAGAGCTCTTTTGCTGGACGAGGCTCGACTTTAACAATACTTCGAGCCATATCTCAAACAATACCTGATATAAGACGATTTCCCATACCCTATGCTTGCAGCTGTGCTTGCAAAATTGCCGAAATGTATCCCTGGTGTGTCCAGTAACCAGTACGTGACCATCCACTGGATCTTCTACCTTGATTCTTTTGATCAATTAAGGATCGTACAAATTGAAAATTTTGTACCGCGGCAAAGGCATTTTATCAAAAGTACAGAATTCTAGCAATTAATCAGTTAGTTTTGTAGTTATTCATTCCTTAAATGCAAGAAATATTGATTATACGTAGAAAAAATTTCCCAATAAGACCTGCGATGATTGTAAGCTTTATTGTGTTACACACAAATGGCACAACGTCAATTAAAGCAATAGGATTTATTTCTGTAACATAGGAAAAAGGAAAATGCTTTTATTGACTGCTTCAGAATTACAGAATGTCGATATTCACCAGAATTTCCGGTTCAAAAGTCACCGAATAACGGAACTTCCTCTTTTCCATAATGCATTAATATTACCTTTAAAGTGAATGATATTTTGAAAAATGCCAATATTGCGAACAATGCTGTTCTACACACTTATTCTTGTTTCATTGATGCGCGAACAATGGCATGCGTCCTGCTCAATTTCCCATATCGGTTGACTAGTTATTAGCATACACGTAGCCGCTTTTCCTTTACTGAAATAGTTGCTATATCAAATATGGCATTCTGTAATTGATTACATATCGTACGACGTAATTGACTTTAAAAAACAAAACATTTTCAGTATCTTATTTGAACATATAGGTAAACTAGCTATTGACAATACAGAAAAACAAGGATAACTTGTACTAATAGAATAGATAAAGATATTAAACTTTAGGAATAGAATACTCAGAGATTTACTCGCTAAATTAAAGACTGACTTTCAAAATTATGATTGTTAGAATACCTAAAGCTGTCGACACCCTAGAAAAAAAGGGAGTACCAGTAAAAACATAATCTGCGAGACCGACAATCTACCAGAGAAAAAACTCGAAAAAGCCCAGGAAACAGGCAGAGACCAACAAACCAAACGCCTCTCTTCCCCATAAACGCGTGTACACAAGAAAAAGGGGCAACTGCGTCGCGTAGAAGGGGTGTTATATACAGAGCGAGAGAGTGAGGTATATATACAGGCAGCGAGTTGCGCGCGCTAAAGTAGGAGAGAGAGAGGAGGCGTCCCTGGCAAGGGCCACGTGGTGAGGCGCGCGCGGAACAATCAGCCCGGTGACGTCATCGGTCTCGTAGCCAATCGGCCCGCAGCTCCATTCAAACCCAGCGGCGGCAGCAGCAGCACCAGCAGCAGCACAGCCTCGGCCTCCCGCCGAGCGAGCCACAGTGGAAACTCCTCGAGTTCCGTCAGACTCTCGCCCGACTGCAGTTCGTCCTCGACCACTGAGGCCGACGCGCGACACTCCTCTCTCTCTCTCGCTCACTTCCTCTCTGCTACTGCTTCCATCCTATACTCTGTCACTTCTCCCGCAGCATTTTGTTTTCATTTGTCCGTTTTGTTTTTTGGCTCAGTGCTTTCGGAGTGCAGTAATAAACAGGAACTTGCTTTTCTCTCTGGTTAGACTGCACAAGGTACGGTCTGACTTTTTCAAACAGTAGACGTATAATTTTTTTTTTCAATCTTAGCTGGATGACACTTTTTTTGGGCTGTATTTATTTTGAGATTCGATGAGAATGATGTTTAGATCCGCGCTTGAAAGGTTGGATCAAATATTATCTGAATTCATTGCATTGAGACGAATACGTTTTTGTAAATTAAAGGTTTGTACGTTTGTTTTAGAAAGTAACTGTATGTATGTGTTTTTGATCCATAGACATTTTTAGCTTCTAAATAGTCTTGAATTATTTACCTAAATAGATTCGATTCTTTATAATAGTGCATGATTTCATTTTAGACTAAAAAAAAACTATTTGAAAATTAATTGAATTTAATATTCTATCGTATGAAAAGTCATTAAACTGTAGAACAACACTTTTTTTACGATTCGCGCCAAACATGTTTACAGTAAACTCACATCATTTCTCGTAGAAATCTCTAAATATCGATTGACCCTTCGATTCGATAACCGTATGAGCAGCCAATTATTCAGTAAAAAAAAATAACACCTAGAATGTGCGCCTCTGCAACGAAGCACAAGTCATTCTCCTCCGCCACGCAAAAATCTGGAGTGCCTCCGCTCGTCTATCCGAATACGGTACACTAGCCCCTAAAGTAGTCTCCGCCTCCCCCCGACCACGGAAGAATTCGATTTTTTACTTGAAAAATGTGGTGTGTACCCGCTACATATACATCTAACGCTTGCACACGTATCAACGGCTCGCGGAGCCAAGTCAAGGATGCATCGGGCCAAAATGGGGAAAATCTCGAGACCCAACGCCGGAATAGACGAGCCAGCGAGACTCGAGTGTCGTTGGTTACAAGTTCTATACCCCGTTGCATTATATCGAAAATTCGTTATATATCCGGGACAAAAACACACGTATTCCTCCCTTACATGTACGTATCCGTCCCAAACATTTGATGCAGATATTTTGATCGTATACGATAAACAGTTCGTAGGGGATTGTTCCGTTGTGCATCGGCGCGTACGGACACACGTATCTAACGATTGCAACAGGCTATTAGTGGCTGAGACAACGACAACGGGACTGAGACATTCGGATACATATGCAGCTCGAGCAGCATCAAGCCAAGAGAAAGAGTCGATCATACGGTGAGTTCGATTGTTTGTTTTTTACTTATAGGCAGTCGTAGTTTGGAATTAGTGTCTTTTTCTTTCAACGTTTCTTCGGTACAAGGACTTTATCCTATTATTGATCAACATGATCAAATGTAATTTTTTTTTATGCATTCTCTTTTGATTGCTAAAAAAATGAGAACGTATAGCTAAAATATTGCTTTCTTCGTAAGTTTTGTTTTTTTTTCCTCAAATTAATGTATCGTTCGATCTTATAGAAATGATGTAAATGATTATTAATGTATTGTGTTTAATTTCGAATAAACTAACAAGATTGTAGATCTCAATGTTGCGACAAAGATGGGATGCGGCAAAATACACTCGAGCGCACAGAATTAGTCCGGTAATTAACTAAGTGACACGTAACGAATATAATCCGAAACAGTCGTCCCTCGCGCGCAAAACACAAACGAATCTCTAAATATAGACAAATGCACACCCACCAGGGGAGAAAAAATATGACGTATAGTCTCGCCGTGGGGAGAAAGCGAAAGTGTATTTTTGTCCAATCACGGCGATGCGCGCGCGCGCGAGTCAATGCCTTTCTATATTCTCTGGGCGCGATCGATTCTTTTCGTCCAAGGAATAATAGATAAAAAAAAAAACAAGAGAATCGAGCCGAGCGACAGATAAAAATCCAAACAATATATATATCGATACTGTGTAAATCGCTCAAGAATATGCATGATTTGGTTATTTTAATTAAAAAACCGATGCGCTGAAAGTTTTTATTTTACGACATCATCCATGTTAAATTACATCTATATATGTACATAAATTACAGAACATCGAATGACTATAATTTCATAATGATTATTTTTAAGGTAATTAAAAAAAACACCCTATGGCTTCACAAAGAGGTATATGTTTTCCATCATAAAAGAAATTCGCAAAATCGATACTTTATCAATCCACATTTATCGTTCTAATTCTTGCGAAACCTGTCGATCGCTCTACTTTACGATAATTCAAACACGCCCGAAAAACGAACTCAAAGCGGTAGACATTATAAACAAGCGCTAAAAGCCCTACTTTGCACAAAACCAGCAAAGTCCGATAACTCAATAATAAGGCACTTGATTTTTAATCGAATTGTATAACTAGCTATAGAGTCATTGACGAAAAGAAAACAGGGGCAGCATCGCGCGCGCGCGCAAAATTGATCCGTCGACCATCAAATCATCCCGGACACTCGTATCCGCCGTTCGCTCGATATGCACATATAACTTTACCCCTCAATTTTTGTTTTTACCCTCATTTACTCATTTTGCACGTACATGCAATATAAATCTACCGCTTTTTTTTAAAAAGAAAAAAAAACACGATTTTCGAAGGGAAACAAAGGATTTTTGAGATTCGGAAAAAAGTAGTGGGGTGTTTCTGAGGGGAATCTCTGTATGCACGCATGTCCCAAAAAAAAGAAATTCCATTCATGTTTTGAGTATATGATCAGTAATCGATGAGCGGGCGCGGGTGGCGAATTAAATAGTTCAGCGATGCACAAAAGCAATTTCAACCTTTTTTTTCGGGTCGGTGTATCATCATCAATATACATACTCGTCTCCCGAAATTTACATTTATGAAGAAACGCTCGATATACTTTAGTTCGGTGCCAGTAAAAGCTCTCGGTCTGCAATCATCAATAACGACCATTTCCTCCACTTCATACAGATTCATAAAAATCAAAAAGATGCATTTCACAGTAATAATGACAACGGTACGCGATATTGTACACTTTAAGTAGTGGAAGCGAAGCTCAAGTCAGACGGTGAACGTTCAGCATCGACGCTTGAACCGTGCAAAAAGAGTTCGATCTCCGCATATACAATTACAAGAACCTCCCTCTACCGGGGCCCAAGATACCATCTTACACGATCACATAGATGCGATTGATCGAGCGGGGCACGTCGAGGTGCAGCGACGGCGACCCTTTGCGCCAGTTCTCGCGCGCACGAGAAAAGGGTTCAATGGGCCGATAAAAACACGCGCGGAAATCAAGCTGTTTACATCTCGGGCGCGCGTATCAAAACACGTATCGCGCATATATATATATATACATATAACCAAATCGTGCTGCAGTGCTCGTAAAAAAGAGGTTCTCGCTGTGGTCCATATATATATATATATATAGATAGATAGAAATGGCAAGTAAGTAGCGTATATAACAAGCGGCCTGCAAATTTTCGGTCGCGCGTATACGTATACGTGTGCAGGCGCTGCTTCAATTCCTCTCTCTCTCTCTCTCTCTCTCGCTCGCGCGCTCCTCGTTAATTGGGTCAAAATATGTACACCCCCGTTGATCGGCCCGTGGCACGGGGGGAGGCGAGTCTCTCTCTCTCTCTCTCTCTTGGTACAGACTGCACACACACGCGGGCAGGCGCAGTGCACAAGAGTCGTTGGTTCTCGCTCGCACCTCGGGGCGCATTGGAAATGCACGTCACGTCGAGGAGAGGTAGTGATGTCAGGGCGAGGCCGAGTTCCGATTGGCTAGCGGCTGGCTGACGTCACTCTCTCCCTCTCTCTCTCTCTCTCACACGCTCTCGGGCGGGTATGTACTCTCTGTCGCGCGGATTCACATGCAGTCAGGAAGAGAGAGAGAGAGAGAGAGAGCGAGAGAGAGAAGGAGGAGAGCAAGCAGGAGGAGAAAGAGAGGGAGAATAAACGGGTGCAACGGGGTTCAAAGTCCCAGTTTCCCAAGGCTGCCCGATCCGAGAGGTCGCCGAGCCGAGCACAGCCTCGTAGGTATATATATATATATATATATATACTCGAAGCGCACACGCTTTCATCTCGCTCGCTTGCCCCTTTGCGCTTGCTTCAATTTTTCTCTCTCTTCCTTTTTCTTTTTATTCCTTTTTTTTAGCTGGTCGAAGGCTATGTGCAGCAGTTTTCGTTTTCTTCCACCTTTAGCTGCGCACGCCCCCCCCCCCTTTTTTCCCTATTCGCTGCTGCTGCTGCACGTGGTATTCGCTATTCTCGCTCTTATATACGGCCACTCTGGGGATGTAATTTTTATTGTTTGTATAGGCGAGCATTTCTATTGTGTTTCACTCATCATAATCGCTTCACCTTGACGCCTGCAGCGTTGCTTTGAAATTATTCATTTACGAACGATTTTCTTTTATATATCGTGCTTGTGTGTGCAACTTTTAACGTTTCTTTTAAATTGGCAGTAAGTAATCTAATATGAATGAGGGGCATGAAATGTAATAACTATCGCACTGATCGTACAACCTGTAGAGGTAAATTAAAGGCGAACCAAAGTTTTAGTTTTCAACGCTTATCCATCCATTCGATACAACTATTTTTTTGCAAACATCCAAACGCACGCACGCATTATAAAATTGATTGTCGTTTATCTCTATAGCCAATGAAAATTTCTCCTTGTCCACATTTGATAACCACATTCATTACGCATCTATTCCTCAGTCTCTTGTCATCTATAGGAAGGTATATTGCAACCATCTTCATTCATGCGTCCCTGACAAGCTTTGATCTCTGCTGCTCCTACACGTGCATCCGATGAATGGTATATACTCGCAGTGTGCGTATAGCTGACGTGTGACTTAATATTTTGCTCTTTCGCTAGAAAAGTCGTTTTTATATCGGTTTGACTTGTATATGATGTTACACTGATCTACGGATAATACGTTGTTTTTTAACGCAAACTCACACGAGTACTTCTTACTAAACGCAACCTTATACATAATTCATATCGTATATCTAAACAAACGCTAAATCACCACACTGACGACTCAAACTTGTCTGCGTGCATCAGGCCAATCCCGATAGCGATCATCAACGATACGTAACACCACCGTCCCCAATAGTCGAGATAAAGAATCTCTCCACTCACTCGAAATCACTCCTCCAATCAGTCCTAAAAATACAATCCGCACACGCGCAAACTGCATTCTTAAACAGCTCGTATTATAAATAAAACCTCGCGGTTACGGGTATAACGGCGCTCATATAAAATACGCAAGTGGACAAAACGCGGCGAGATAGGCCGCGTGCACGGTATCGTCCCCCCCCCCCGCTCCCCCCTCCTCCATCAAGCCGAATCGTTTATATATATATAAACGTGTGCGCGTTCCCTTCGCATTATTCGACCCCCTTCAGCTGATGCATGATGCATTTTGCGCGTCGTTCGCCATTTCTCCTCTTTCCCCTCTGTGTATATTACGCGCGTCGATTCCCCCATTTAGGTGTCGAATATGTAGCGCGGAAAAGGAGGGGGGGGGGGCGAAAGTAATGATCGAAAGGTGTAGTAATGGCTGTGTCTCGGTGAGCCGTATACGGAGCATTTATTAAGGATAAAAAAGTCATCTTCATTATCAAATATCCGTGCAGTGGGAAAACGACATGTAGCTTCTTTGTATTGGTATCGCAAAAGAAAATTACCGACGCAAGCAATCGCATCTCTCGATAAACCGCTTTGCACACCTGAGAATTATCTTCTCTCGTATCGAACGTCATACACCACCACCAATCGAATCGCGCGAAATTATACCGCCAATCCAAAAAGAAGCACCACAAGTATTTACACGATCTCCGGTTATAGTCGATCCAAAAAAAAAAAAAAAAAAACCCGCACAAGTACACCTACAAAGATCAACCAAGAAAAAGAAGAGAGGGAGAGAGAGAAGGAACGTGTCCATATACGCAAAGGCCCCATTGTGGGGGAGGAGGAGGACGCGCGTCGCGGGAGGAATGGAGTAGCATGACCCGCTGACCCACATTCACGTTTGCGTCATTCACAATCTCGCCCCACTCCTCCTGCCTCAGTCTTCGGATATATATATATATATATATATAGAGAGAGATAGCTGCAGTATATGCGCGGGGAGGTGGGAGAGTCGGTGCTGCTTGCGCGCACGTTTCGAAAAATGAATCGGCTGCTCGCCATGATTCATTTTTATCCCTCTCTCTCTCTCTCTCTCTCTTTTGGTTTTGTTTGTGTGTGTGTGTGTGTGTGTGTGTGTGTGTGTGTCCAGTGAGTGCACGCTGCGACCCTCGGCAGTGCACACCATACTACACGGTATAACACGTCCTATATTTGCATGCGTACGTGCAATCTGGGGGGGGGGGACTCTCTGTGCACGCGCACACTCCTTGCCTAATCATTTATGCTTTGGCCTTTGAGACGTTGCACGCTTTCGTTGCCGTGAATATAGTTTTTTTTTCAAGGATTGCGGATGTTGCGCGACGATCGCTAAGATTCCGTTGTATGCAAACCTACTGCTTATATATTATCTTTCCTGTGATTTTTTGAATTTGATTCCGGTAATGGTTGGCTTTCATTACTTTATCATCTATATTATAATAAACGATTTTGCACAATTCAGTACCTACACTAAGCAATTGTAAGCGGTAGTAAGTTCTACGATATTTTCGTTTCACTAAATAATCGAGTGGAAATTTGCAGAACAATGGAGAAAAATAAACAACTATAATAATATACAGTTCGATATCAGTAATCTTTCATTCATTCAATACGCATGTTAAATCATAGGAAATTAAAACGTTCCATTGCTTCATTGAACTTTAATCAAAATGATACTTAATTATGAAAAATTCTTTGACTCGCGTAAACAAATTATTTTTAACAAAATATTCATCGACTAAGGAAAACACCATTCACTACTTGCAACAGCAACGGATGCGAAAAGCTCACGATCAGTTTCGTATTAAACAAATGACATGATTGTAAAAAAATATCACAATAGCTCATCTACCTATTAAGGTCATCGCTGTTATTTCACTTAAATACGAATAATAAAGCAAAAATGTTGATATCGGCATGAAGTATATACTCGTCATAATAACCACTGTAACGCGACAAATATCAAAAGTCAGTTTAAATCTGAAACAAAAGCTGCGTAAACCATCAAACTTGCCCCAGTAGTTAGTATCCGCGCTCAATCAGACCTCACAGACGTTGCCCATATTTTCAAGCGAATAGAAACGTTCGCGACAACCATCGCCTATATGTATTATCTTCGAAACATTTTCCCCGCTGCTCTTATTTACGAAAGTGAGGTGCGCAAAGTGCAGTCACGTCGTGGGCAAACGACAAGCGGACAGCACAGGTGCCGTCGATTCCGGAACGCATAGATAAACGCACGCTAAAAACGATTAGTCGAGTAAAGGCCAGGGCGGCGGATGGCAAAGGGGATACATTTTGATTCATCGAGGCGGCACATTTGTGCATCCTCGCGGCCAAAGGACTTGGTCGAGAAGATGAAAAAAAATTCACGCCCGCCTTCTGCGCACACACCGACACACACACACACAGACATACAGACACGTACGTATATATACGTATATAGAGCGCGAACGTGGCGCCCTTGGCTCCTCTCTCTCTCTCTCTC